>LZCU01075242.1:1672-19175 GCA_001663935.1 Asymmetron lucayanum | reverse complement strand
TTTTATTTTTCATGTACTTGAATTGATGGAAAAATACTAAGTAGCCTTCTAACGTCTATTTTTAAATCACGAATTTCAAAGTGAATGTAATCAAATTTAAAAGCAATCGAGATGCTTAAAGCACAATTCTTTGAAGCTGTAGACGTTCGTACATCTGAGAGTGTGACGACACATGGAGGAAATATACGTCGTCATGACGTAATGTAGCCCTTGTGTATAACCCTCAAATGATTGCCTGGATAAGACTCCGACGTAACATTTCGTTAGACGCCGAAAACTTGAATGAAGGCACGTTGTATGCCCGCGAGGCAAGACGAACAACAACCAGCTAATTTATGCAATCAATCTTCAGATGGCGCCTGATAACACTATGATACAGATACAGGCGATAAATAATTGACTGTGTCTGTAAAGTTTATGACGTGCAGACAAAAGTTAAAGATCACATATTTCGCCCTGTGAGGGCCATCACGCCTGTTATGCAAAGAACGTAAAACTTGTAAAAAGAGAAATTCACGATACATCGTGGTGTCATGAAAATGTTCAAAAGAATTCAGAATTATGTCTCAGGGAGTAATTCATTGTATGATGTGACATAAACAATGTCTACACTACGCATAATTATCCAACACTTTCAAAATAATTCAGAATTCAGGGAGTAATTCATTGTATGGTGGAACATTACCAATGCATAATCATTCAACACCCCAAGCACACCCTTGGAATAAATAAAATGTCAGATTTTCCGAGCGGGCTGCCATGTGACTTTGTCTTAAACAATTTATACTGCAAAACTAGACCGAGACGAACTCATTTACTTTTATCAGCCAGAAGTTGACCGCCAAGTCGGTAAACGTACAACTTTAAAAACTTATGTGACAGACCGGTTATATATACCAAGTTCTTATCAAGTTTGAGCTGTTTCTTATTGAGACTCTGAAAGCATCACCCTTGAAATGAATCTTTACAGCATTGGATGCATCCCTAGGGCGGAAGAAAAGGAAACGAGTAAATAAAACTGCGAGAGGAAATGGAAAACATGTCAAGTTTATTGCTTTCATATTGGAAAAAGGTTTGACGTGAGACAAGATGAAACACCTTTGCTGACGCATATAGACGAGGTTAACACATATGGTGTCTAGCCTTTGAGTGAGTATGGATCAACTGTGACAAACCAATATAACGTGATATTTCTGCCGCGCTCGCAGGATGAAACAGAAAATAAAAGAAATTACTACGCGGGAGTGAGAAGAAAGTAAATTCAGTTCCGAAAGAAGACCATTGATAAAATCATACTTCTTCAAAGACCTGTCCCCAAGACCATCAAATTTATTGACCTAGCACACTAGTTTAGTAAAATATCTCGTCTTAGATGTTGCATAGGTGACACAGTTCGTTTTGTACAATCATCAGCAGATAGTTTACAACACACTAAAGATACGTCAACTATCAGTTGCTGCTTTTGTTAGAAAACTTACCTTGTGGAACCAACTTTACAGGATAAATAATACTGTGCTAATCACCGGTGTTGTTCAAAACTGCCTCCAGTGAACGAGAACAGTGTTTTAACATATCTGAACTGACAAAGATGATACATGATCCGCCATCTGTGAGACTTCCTACGAACTGTAATAGTCGCGTTTCCCTGGGGTTCCTGCAACCCCGAGTTCTTTCGTTATATACTTCATAATGTCCCATTACCTGCCGCCTTCCCAAAGGAAGCTGTTGAACACATGCAGTTACTCCTAGGTGTAACCTAAAACGTGACTGCCGTAATGTGTTTGAGTTAGGTTTATCTGGTATGCCTCTGATGGATTGCATCAGGCAGATTTCAAGGTTCCATTTCGCGTCAACTCTATCAATATAGACTGCTTACACTCCATCTAGATGTTGTTGTGGGTCATAGTATTCAGCATTACAGAACATGGAATCTCCCTTGAATCTCTTGCAGTCAGTCCTTACCACGCTTGGTTTGCAATGTACTATACGCGTCTCCATTACCTCATTGGTTCAGCTAACCTATATATTACCATCAAAACATACAATATCAATCTTGGAATTCACCTCTCTCTCTTTGTTTTCCCCGCTTTTCTAAGGTTGTCATCTAGGATTCATTCATCAAAATCATTTTTCAGATTCAGACATAATCAGATTGTTAGTATTATCACTGGATAGATCCATGAGTTATCTGGGTGAAAATTGGCGAAGACTATCATTTTGCTCATTCAAACCGACGGCTTTAAATTATCATTCATCAATGGATACAGGAAGAAAGATCTTTAGTTGGAAGTTTTAACTTCGTTAGAAGCAAAAGAAATATTATTATCAAAAAATTTCAGCCGATCTACGTCAGGTCTTCTTCAGATGTAAGATTCACTCCGTCCGAAGTAAGTTGCTAGCCGGGAAACCGAAGATTGAGACTGTCTACTGCTTTTGATTCGTCCTGGCGACGTCACGTTTCGGGTTTCCCGGCAAGCAACTTTCTTCAGACGGGGTGAATCTCACATCTGATGAAGGCCAGACGTAGATCGGCTGAAAATATATGGTTAGAAACTTTCTTGTGTTGGAACACAGTTAAAACTCCCAACTATGAATTCTACCAACACAGATGAGTTCTCATTCGAAGAATGATCTTGATAATTTGTGTACGGTTACTAATCAACTCAGTTTCGGCATGTCTTTTTGATCAACTAATGTCAGCATGCCTAAAGACTATCTTCACACAAATCCTCGGTTTCACCAAAATTAGGATAGACTTTCCATACAATATAGTCATTCTGCACATTTGCTGCAATTATAGTGTATCCCGGTAGCAAACCACATGTGTAAGAACACTATTTATATACCCTATCGTCTTAACAGGAGATGCAAATGGCCTGATGTTACTTTTAAACCTTTGGCAACATCCTATAACTGCTATCCCAACGAACTGCGCTATACCTCTCGCCATCATGACAACGGACGTTAAGCACGGCCCAGTATTACGTCGGTCTGTCATCGAACGATACGGGGGAACTGGGGTAGAATAGACCTCGCAACTATATCGAATGGTGCTCCAATTATGGCAGCCCTGATACTTGATGCAAACTGAAACCATGTCTGATGTATGGGAAAGGTAATTTAATCACACAACGCTGATGTATAGGGTTCATCCTAAATTTGTCTTCATCTTAAATTTCTGTAATGGATGCAAATGACTTGGCATTCGTTTTTTCCAAGTTATGTCCATTAAACCGTCATTACTGAGCCCTGAAAGCGCAATTCCAGGAAATCATCCGACCACCATCTGAAAGGTAAAAGGTGATTCCAAGAGGATTAATGAGATGAGACCGCGAGAGCCGGTGGTACAAATGAATACAGATTACCCAGTTTGCTGCTGTCTCGGTGAACCAATGGTCTGTAGCCGGACTTGTCCTGTAATCAGACACAGGTAGAAAGAACCAATACATGACTGTTTGAGAGAGTCAGGTGGCGGTGTAATGGACTCTGACTTGTCTTAAGTGCATCCAAAACTGTCTAGTCGGGTTGAGGGAGGGCGTCCGTTTTCGCTAATCACTTTCTTTGGTAATGCAAATCATATTCCTACTCTTTGATGAATATTTAGCAAAGTTAAGCGAAAGTAAAGCAAAGACGGGGCTTTTTGTAGGCCTAATGTCATACACGAAGATGGAAATACAGTGGCAATACACTCATGTAAATTATGCCCCCTGAGATTATAAAATAGTAATTTATTACTTGATCCTACCACATGTTATCAGTCGTCCTGATGGAGATTACAGTAGATTATACAATGAATTGCGATTATATATCTCTAAGGCTATTGGCTTTTTACAGCAGAGGTAGTATCCATATTTTGGTCACACGAAGTTACAAAGTCATCTACGCTGGAAGATAGTCTGCATCAGTGCATGCATCCTATTTTCCACCGTTTGGACAGCTGTGAATTTGTAGTGGAAAATTTATGATGTTTGTGCTAAATTGCATGTTTCCCCTCCTAAACCGGCTATCCCCATGTTTTGAACACATAGTCGAAACGCTGTTTACATCAGTTGTAATAAAGACAAGACTGATGTTATCCTCCAGCAATGTTGTCAGTCAATATGAACGGGCTGGGCAGTGAAAGGTGAACCAGATGCTGTTTAGAAACAGGATAGATGCCGTTCCACCAACACATCAAAGGTCCCAAACATCATTTGAATATCTATCAGCATATTAGATGAATGCGGTAGAGAAGAAAATAATGTCAATAGTTCCAAACCCTGTGTGGGACATTTTCGCCGACTCGTTGATATACAGTGATGCCGAGAGGTTTTACTCTGACCCAATTATAGTCAGAAAGCTACCGCATATGTGCATTTATTTGCACAATGATGACCGATTCATTCTAAGACGTCAGATTCAATCTGCATCTTCATACGTAGAACGACTTTGCATTGTGCCCTTATGGTTGCAAATAGATTTTGTGACTGTTTTCCCACTACGAGCATCAGTCCAATCGATATGGACGGTCCTAAGAGGTTGTTTGCAGAACCGTAAGGTCGTAAAGAGGATTACACCGAAACGATCTTGCTCTTATCTGTACCCTCAATACAATAAACATACTGTTATCTGTGCTCCGGGTTAGGCCAGATCAATGACATGTATCGATCGTGCCAGACCTGACGCATTGTCTGTTGGTTAAGTAGAAAAAGCTCCACTTATTCACTGGCAAACGTTGCTTTGTACCTATGCCCAATAGATGGTAAATCCAGTTTAAACAGTCCATGCTCGGAATTATAAGAGAAAAACCTGATGGCCGAGTCAAACACATATTCACGTCATATTAGGTACATATTGTGTAAACGGTGCTAACAGCTATCAACATAACACAATTCGATGTCTTGTTATATGTCACACCGTATCAACACAGCATCTGCAATATTTTGTCCCCTCCTGGCAAAACATTTTGCTGACTATCGACACAACCTAAGGTGGTTAGCTGTGACCTTGAGATCACAGTAGAGACGGCTTCGACCTACCAATATGACATTATTGCCTGATGCTTTGAAATAGCAAAGACGTTTGTCCTTGCCAAGGTTAATTAGAAAATCAATGTCTTGGCGCCTAAATCAATGGATAGACCACCAAAAGTTTAAAAAATCCGTACGTTGCATTGAAGAACTGTCAGCAATAAACAAAAATTTGCAAGTGTCTGCATTCCGTATCGTGTCCAATGAATCATGCTTGATGTTCAGACATGTGCATCAAGCATTAGTGCTAACATGCTGCCATATTCCATAAAGTACGTCATCGATTCCATTTTAGTGTTTCTAATGTGTATCCACTGTTAAAAGGTGACTTTTAGAAGGTACCTTTGCATATGACGACCTCTGTTTATGTGTGTGAATCAAGGGAGCAAAAATAAAAAAATACTGCTATGTTACCTTTGATCAAAGTCAACATCATCGCTGCAAAGTCACAGACAACAATGTCATCTTGTTCACAGACTATAATCGCTCAGTATTACAGTATATCATATATATGAAATATTCACTTACTTACTTAAATATTTAATTGTGGTCAAATTCAGATCTAAGTCTTATTGGCAATAAACTATATTGCCCGGCTCTGTTATAGTCATCCTTGGCAAACCACACAAAGAGATCACCATTGTAACGATGATTCTTCGATTAACCTTCTTGAAAGATGCAAAGACCATGAAATGAGATTGCCGTTATCCTTGTCCCTCGTTCAAAAAGTAATCAGCAGCAGCTATTAATGCTACCATTACTACTGCAAGGGAGACCGACGCTGTCTCTTTAAGTATATCTGTAAAACCAAAAAACTTGAACATATTCTTCATATTTACGAATTTGTTCGACCCCAGTTACCCTTCTTTTTGCATTTATTGCAGAATTGCATACAGAAAAGGCTGCACAACTCGCTTGAGCAAAGAATTATCCAAGACAAGCAGGAATAAAATGTACGTACAATTAACGGACACTGAAGTTAAATGTTTATTTTTATCTTAATTTTCTTACAAAGAAATAGAATATCAAATGTCTTATTAATAAAAAGAGACAACTTAAAGATGTATGGAACATTAATGTGAGAAAGCCTGGGCAACTTTGCAGGTATCATTCTGCTTTCTTCTTATTCTATGGACGTAAAAACGAAACTTCCATGTTTATCACCTCTTCAAAACGTCCTTGTCGTATTACTAGAGGCTCCCGTGGGAAATTTGGTCTCCCTAATCCGAAACCCTATCAGCTTGAAGCAACCATATAACTGCCAGTACTCCAGGTTTATGGTCATGAATGTACGTTATTTCCAGACCTTCGGTTGCCTCAAGAATAGGGTCCAGCGATTTTAAAGCCCACGTAACCTCTCCATCAGCATAACCAAGGTTTGTTGCACCCCAACCACTATTTGCAGTTAAAGCCAATAGCATTGCAGCATCTCTTTAGTACAGGATGCCACAGGGGAGTTGCAATCAACAGAATGTTCTCGCAGCCTAAGAAGACGTGACATCGTTAATGACCTATCAGAAAAATCGCGTTGTCCTTATCAGGCCAAACTTGACATGTACAAGAATCGATGACTGCAAAAAGCTGATAGGCCCAGTACATCCCTTAGGTATTCTGTGAATGCCGTCAATAACACAGACACTTCCAATCACGGCGTACAGAGATTGCCCAAGGACAAAGCAGGGTTATCACCAGCCATTACGAGATTATTGAGCGGGTAAAATTAGATCTACTTATCAGCTCTATTCATCTCTTGTTATGCAGTGATGAATTGGAAGGTCGGATGAGGAAGGGCAAAAAACGTGTTCTGTGATTATTAGTCCAGCGCCTGTATGTGTGGTGATTCCAGAAGCATCTTCTTCATCCACTCTCCAACTCTTGGTGTTGAGAACAACTTTATCCGTGAAACATACGGTAAGTCTACCTTAACATAAAACTCCGGTAGCCCGTAAATGTCAGGATCACAACCCGGATAGCTGTAATGTATCACATATCTCCCAAGACGTGCTTCGAAATGAATAGTAAAGATTCGGTTCTGTGAACGCCTTAGTAGGTAACCATCTGAGGAGAAGATGTTGTGATGTCTGTTGCCTTATAAGGTAAGAAGTCGTTTCTAATCATTTATCACTTCTTCAAGGTTGAAATACAGGTGACAGAGGCTGGTGGATTTAGATTGGCAGTACACCCAATGCATCGGCGTCTGAAGGAAAAAAACACTTTACTTTAGGTGTCAAATGATAAAATATTGAAAATCTACCAATCTCTTCTTCGTGTTCGTGTAACTGACGTTTTACCACATTTCACAAGAGCAATGGAAAACCGATGTCTCTATACTGTTTATCGTGATTGATGATAACACCTGTGAAGCAATTATACCTTTAGCACAGATGATGCCCTGTGTTTGCAGCACAGCTTAGATTCACACATTAATCTTTGCCAAACGGTTTATTATATAGACTCTACGCCGCGTCCTTACAAGGTGAATGATTGCTGTCGGTGCAAGTAGGTCATTCAGTCCCCAGGCATTACAAATCACAGTCTATAGACGCCTTATTTAAATTCTAATCCTTACCATAACCCCGGGATTAGCCTGCAGTTAAGAGGTTGGAATCCCAGATGAGGTACCGTGTCCACAGAGAAGAAGTCGTGACGTCATCAGGGATTTGTCAAATCCCGTGTCAGTTTTGGGAGTTTTATTGCCATGCTGTAGATAATATCTTTCTGCTTCAGGAACTTCAAAACGTGTGACAATGCCAAAGCAATAAAAGTTGATATATTTGAATGTGCACCCCTCGGTTGTAATTTTTCTTATTACTACTGACCCCTGCACGTAGCGGCTAGTGCTAGTATCCACTTGGCTTGCATATCATTTTAAAACCTGTTCGTGTCTCCGACAACTTGCGGCGATTGTGGTAAAAAACAATATTTTTGTGAAGAACATTGGTGGGCAAGTAATACTATCGCCTTTTGGAAGTAGAATATTATGTAATAGATAATGTAATCGATCGATGTTGCCCGGGGTATTGGCTTGAAAGCGACTTTTGGAAGACCGAGTGGACTTTATCTGCGCCAGGTATGGTGATTTCGGTAGTACGGTATTGATACAAAGGCATTGGTTGAACTGGATCCCCGAGGAACGTTAGGAAAGACATTATAAGGCAGGAAGTAGTCGCAGATCTCTCGTTTCCTTAGGGTTTTCTTTATGACACTGATAGTGAGGCGTAGCGTTTCAAGTCTCAGACGATGATTGTGGTTCCTTAAAACTTCATCTTTCCTCTCCGGTACACTTCGCTTCAGACATAGATATAGACAACTTTATCTTGCCAAAGTTTGTTCACAAGTATACCTTTATAAAATACTGCATGTACTATGTAATTTACCATGTTGTGCCATGCCGTTTTTCACGAGCTTATACCAGGTATATCAGCATTCTCGGTTTATTGCTAGGAGTAAACGCTATTTGTCAAACGCGATTACTTGCCAACCGTACCAGACCTACGGCATTCAGGAGTATTTTTCAGAATCATATCTAACGTTGCATCAGGAATTTGTATTATCACAACGCCCACACAAAGCGCAAATGGTCTAATCTTGCTGACGAATGATGTTGTCTTGAAAGAAGCTAACGTCGACTAGAACTATTAAACCTCGCGGCAACATCCATAAAATCTGGCATCTCGTAAATTGTGATGCACAGAAACCACTGGGGGCTATGGGAAACACAATTATCTAGATTTCTTAATACCATTGATAAAATCCAATGGCTTTTTATATTGAAAACGTTACATTATCCCAACTGTATTGTTCCGATCTTGATGGAATATAGCATATGGTAGGCTTGTGTTCAATTCTTGTGTACGCTTTTAGAAATTAATTCTTGCTGGAAACTATCCAGCAGGATGAAAACAAGCCATGCAATAAATATCTCTTACCTGCAACCTCAAGTTACTTCTATTACATACTTCTGATAGTAAGTAATGCAGAATGTAATGTTTTCTTACATGTAATACAGAAGTTATATTTACTATTGTTCCAAGGAAATTATATGTACAGTTTTGATGTTTTTCTCGATGGTCTCTTTTATTCATTTTGCACAAAACGTAAACATCTATATGAATATGATCGATGAACAACGTGTCTTCCTTATTATGTCATCGTGTTTTGAGGTACTTACCTTGTTGATAATACTAACAAGGAACTTGAGTTTGTATCATCATTCACATTCTGCCATGCAGGCCTTAGCTTATTGCGATAAGTTCACTTGGCATTCACCTATGCCGTGCCTTGAATGAATAGTCACCAACTGTCTTTGCATGTGGGTGGTCTCAAATTCAGAGCAGAAAAAAATGTTGCTCGAGTGAAGTATCCTCTTGTGATTGAGTTTACGTTGTGCCGTGTGTGTACTAGTAAAGATAATGAATAGATTATTTTGTGACATATACCAAAGTATGAATTTAGAAAGTACATGTGCAATTGACATTGTTGATGGAATGTACCTCTGTATGTTGGGAAAATAATATTATGAAACCACTTCAGATTGGATTGCACAAACTACTGGGGAGGATGATAATTAAATGCAAATGTTACAATGTTATTTTCTTCAATAAACGCCGTCCGTGTGTACCGTTTGGTGACAGCAGCTTGAATTGTGGTATTAACGGATTCGGCTGGAAGTACTCCGCTGTTATTTACATTGTAGGCTGTGTACATTTATAAAGGACAATTGATTCGATAAGCTTTGGAAAATACGTCAAAACTGCGATACGCCATTCTGACAAGTGGAGTTACATTTGGACATTTGGGGGGGGGGCATATTCTAGGTCGCCCAGCTATGTTATGAAATAATATGTTCGGGTAATAAATTCAACCTTGCTTAGAACCTAATTTCTACACATATCACATGAATTGAATTTCAACATCAACAACAACGAAGTGTACCACAACATGGAATCAAGTAAACAAATGACGCCGTAAAATCTACAAATGTTTCATAAGCCAATTAGCAAATCGATTTCTTCTGCAAGTTGCGGGCATTTATTTGACATGACATGGCTGGAGGCAAGTCGTTACTTTGCCATATGGTGCGACCAATATTGTTCTCGGGGCAGTAGAGTTCTCTGTAAAGATTACCTGTACAAAGCAAATAGCGGGGGCTTGAATGCAGAGTGATTGCGTTCTTTGACAACTAGCTTTATCCAGGCATGGTGTGGGATTTTCTGGTAACACATGTGGCCGTTAAGCCGTGTAACATCCGCTGCACAATCATAAGCAAACCAGTCGTCGTACAGTGCATACGCCATTAACAATGATTTTGCATGCATGTTACTACATTTGGAGTTGGTTGCCCATTCAAAGTAACCTGTTAGTCGTGGGAAAATGCGTTGTAAACTGTCTCA
This sequence comes from Asymmetron lucayanum, assembly GCA_001663935.1. Classification (NCBI taxonomy): domain Eukaryota; kingdom Metazoa; phylum Chordata; class Leptocardii; order Amphioxiformes; family Branchiostomatidae; genus Asymmetron; species Asymmetron lucayanum. The sequence goes on along the minus strand of LZCU01075242.1, from coordinate 8,773 downwards.
GCGTCTTCATCTATTTCTCAACACCAACTGTTTCAAGAGATTCAGCCACAAATGTTCATGTTACTTTCAGGTCCTCCGGTCTTGAGCAGCATCTAGTATATGGTCTTACCCGGAGGCGCCAGAAAGCCTGTCTCGGTAAGTACATTTTCTAGTTGGTGGCCCGTAGAATTACCCCTATAAAGGCGTACTAAGGAATACCTTGTCCACTGATTAGATCACATCTGAAGGGTAGGATTTTGTCGCTGGTCGAGTTTTCTATCAGAGCCCTTTTAACTTCATTGTAAGGGGAGAGTAGAGAGAAATTAATCTCCAACAACGAGACTGATCGGGGTGTGGCGAATAATCAAGACAACTAAGATGAAAAATCCAGGGCTCAGCTGCATGAATCTGCTATATCAAATTGAATAAAGGTATGCGTATCACATTATGTTGAAGTACAATATATTTTCCATATCTACGAAGACAAGTTGCTGCGCAGTAAATTAAATCTATGCAAAGGCTATCTACTTCATTTGCTATGATTGTCACTGTATGTCAAATTAAGGCTATAACCCTCGCTGTACAGAGAAATGTACGATATATGTGAAGGAGATAAATCATTTGAAAAGTTTCGTTTGTCATTCACAATATCTTTGACTATTCATGGACAGCTTTGGTGATTGATGGATCAATTAAGAAATCCCTACGACTACCAGAAGTATGAATGCATCAGCGATATATATTGAATAAAGCCGCAATATTTTTGCGACGGGCCAATACCTTTATCTGTATCATCCAAGTTCTTAATGGTGTAACTAACTTAAGGCCTCAACAATTTATGTTCCTTTCATTTATCTGACAGATAAACGAAGCGCATTCTGCTGAATCGAAAACGAGAGCGACCAAGTTTATCATGGAGAATACAACAGTGACCATGGACAACACCACAGTGGCCATGACCACCGTGACGGCTTTAGAAGAGAACTACACTGACTTCACAACAGACTTCATAACCTCAGTTACTACCAACTGGGAATCACTCACAACTAATAACGGTAGCACCAACGGGACCAACGACTACACCCCACCCTTCTCCCCAGCTGTTACGGCGGTCCTCGCATTTCTTATTGGAGTCGTCATCCTCATAACTGTTTGCGGAAATCTTCTAGTCATCATTGCGTTCTGGCAAAACAGGAACCTTCGAACAACCAGCAACTACTTTCTCCTTAACCTCGCATTCGCAGACTTTATAATCGGGTCCATTGCTATACCAATGTATGTTCCGTATATCCTTAGTGGAGTCTGGCCATTAGGACATGAAGGATGTATTGTTTGGCTTGTCCTAGATTACTGTGTTTGCTCGGCGTCAACGCTTAACATCATGGCGATAAGCCTAGACCGTTATCACTGCGTCACACAGGCTGTTAAATACAGCATGAAGAAGTCCGTTAAACGAACCATGTGCCACATGGGTCTTGTATGGGTCATCGCCTTTCTCTTGTACGGTCCCGCCATCATTGGCTGGGAACACTTCATGGGGAAACGGGTCGTCCCAGATGACAAATGCTACGTCGAGTTCCACGAAAACTTCCCCTTTACCTTCACCGCCAGTTTGGTAGAATTCTTCACCCCATTCATCAGCGTTTCCTTCTTTTACTGCCGTATCTACATGGAGATACGGAAGAGGACCAAGGCTAAGCTGGCAAGACGTGCCGACCTTCAAAACGTTGCACCTAAAAAGACAAACAATACTCATGCAAGAGTGAAACGAAACCGCCTCTCGCCAACCTACAATGCGAAAGAGCCAGAAATAGAGAACGAGAATACTTCTTACGACACAATGGTCGTGACTCCCATAGACGTCGATGGCTTGTCGACACCAAACTTAGCCCGCGCCACCACACCCCAAGGGATTGGACCATCGACTTCATCGGAACCAATCATCGCCAACAACGACCAACGAAAGAAGAAGCCACAGCTGGACATGGCCAAAGAGATGCGCGTGGCCAAGACACTTGCCATCATCGTTCTCGTGTTTGGGATCTGCTGGGCGCCTTATACAATCCTCACGCTTGTTCGTACCGTGTGCCACAAGTGCATCAGCGATGTTGTTTACGAAGTCTCCTTCTGGTTCCTGTGGTTGAACTCGACCGTCAACCCCATAGTTTACGCTGCCTGCCACACCCAGTTTCGTGGCGCATTCAAAGCACTTCTCAGTAAATGGTACCGGTGTCTCTGCTCAACGTGTCTGGAAGCTCAGGAGGTGACGTTTAGAGACAGAAACAGTCCCGAGGCCACTACGATGGCGGTATCGGCGGCATTGGCGATGGAGAGCATGTCTAATCGGGTGGTGAAAGTCTAAAGACATGTTGACTTTACCAATGACGCGTTGCTTTGTTCGGAAGTTGTCAAAACTTGTAGATCCTCGAGCAAATGTGGAAAAGAGCAGTAAATAGACAAAACTTGGCATATAAGACCCACTGCACTGGATTCTTTAGGAAAATGGACGTCCACTTTTCTATATCACCCAACAAGTGAGGAAATACGTTGATCAACTGATTCATCTATGAACACATACTGTTAACACCTGGCAAACATACATTGGCATTACTTTAAAACGCCCTAGGTAATAGATTCCAACGTATGTAACCAAATTTTCTTACACTTAATGGTCAAGAGACTTTAGGAAACGCTTTATGACTATTAATACCATAATTATATTGTGGGATTTTAGAAAGTTATGGCATTATTTTGCGTATTAATACGTGGAAAGTATAATATACGAAATTTCTACACAAAACGCAAAAGCTATCAGAGCATAGTGAGAGAGTTACGAAATTACTGCTGATAGCAGTCATGATCCTCCAGGAAATTCGTCGTCAGTAGTAGGTGAAGTTCCAAAGTTTCTCAAAGCATCTGTCTTTGTATCTCCTATTGGCCCAAACGAAACTAAACCGTCATCAGCTAATCTAGTGAAACGTTTTACTGTACCTCTATGGGCTGTAAAGATGCATCACCTGGTGAATATGATGTCACATGATTGTCCACATAATATGTACGGTAGGTACTGCACCTTGTCGGTTCAACGGTGAGTAGTTTTAAATGTGTACAAGTGGTGACCGATGTATTTTGTTCTGTAGAACATCAGAAACACAACATACGTAGTAACATTGCATTTTTCCGTACATAGATTGATGTCAGAAATACATTTTGTATATATACTGTAGAAAATTATCATTATGACCTTGTCAATATGAATATTGCTGGGGAAAAGTGCGCCTTTGCATTTTGACAATAGACATTCATTTTCACTGGAAAATATTTTAGACGCAGCATAGTATATACCAAATTTAGGTCTGATGTTAATGGTTGTCATCAGACCATGATATCCACAACGGTGTCTATTCCGATTATGTTTTTATACGTCTACGTCATATTTCTTCATGATACCGTGACTAGAACGAACATTCTTTTAACATTCTGACCATGATGTACCACCTGCTTGCAGTATATTAGGGTTTAATACCGAACCCTTTCCTATCATAATACCGAACCCTTTCCCGTCATAGATTAGGGTTTAATACCGAACCCTTTCCCATCATAGGTTGGGGTCCAAGACGCAGCCCTCACCTTTCATATCAAACAGCGACCCCTACTGAGTTAAAATTGATAGGTCTAGCTGTTTCGTACTTTCGTCGACAGGGGATGCCATTATACTTCGTCCCGTACTTAATTGGGCGTTGTTTCATGTCACAGTTTTATAGTACATGTAGGTGGGTGATGATAGACGGTGAAGTGAGTTGTCAGCAAGAAGTGTAAACAGAGTTTGTAGCGACCATGGTGTTCTTCACGGGTGAAGTATAATGTAGTAGTGATTAAATGGTATGGTGTCATGAGTGTATCAATAAATCCTATTTTGGTGTTATGTGCATTGTGGCATGGATTCTACTGCGTCAGAGCATCTTATTTCATACTATTATGTGGTAGAGAATCGTTGCTAGCCCGTTGGTTTTTTATAAAAAGAAAACACCTAGAACGCTTGAACGCCTCCTAAGGAACACGGGCCCTAACGTCTGCTTGGGGAGTAATTCCGGATCCGCAACTTGTATTTATCAGCTCTAAGTACAGACCTGGTTTATTACGTCTTGAGGCGGTCTACCATATATGTGATACAAACAAATACAGGTAAAGTGAAATGTCTCTGGCACTGCGTACCAGACAGCGTAGTGCTGTCATATACATGTATCTAATGGCCTACCAGAAGTTCACAGAACTGTCGTGTGTAAAGGTAACCGCCATGTGGCGCGGAAACACAGCGACGCGTATCCAAATGTTTCTATGACAACTGATGCTCATAGTTCCAACAAGACGGCGGGAAGAGTCGTTTTTTTAATATTATAGTAACATTAATGGATAGTAGAAAAAAGATAAATCTCTGGAGAGTAATTAGTCCTGAGTACGTCCAACTGACACATTATCTGAGAGTCTTCCATTAGGATTATCACATAATTTATTCACTGAAGCTAAAATTAGAAGGCAAATGGAGTAATTACAAGGCAAAACGTTAATAATGATCACAAGTGTCAAAACCATTACCACCATTAGTGCACTGAAGGTCAAAGAGGTTATATATTATGACAGAAATGAAATAAGCTCATCTCTATGATGAATGGATCAAACTGTGCATTAAATTAACAACGCCTGGGTCTCCCAAATTAGTAACATTTATCATGACGTTAGTTAGAAGCCCACAGTGGGAGTTCAGTTAGGTTCATCTCTCTTCTGTAATTATCTCCATGGCGCCTACCGATTTCTGCTAGTAGGGAACCATTAATCAAGTCTGTAATTGCCTTAAGGTGAAACAATACTGATGTCGTGCATTACAGAGAGATGAACGCAAAGTAATGGGACATACAGTGCAAAAGATATAGATTATACCGACAATGTTGAAAACAGTGAACATCACTTTTTATGTTTAGTGATACTTAACCAATTGTACAATTATAAATCATTTGTTTAATGAAAGATGGCGAATGCTTTGAAACAACTATATGTGATTTTCGGTGCAACATCTAGCAACTACATAAAAAGAGGCAGCTGTAATAGACATAAGCCTTTTGTTCCGAATTTTATATTTTTTCGTTTCGCTACGGGCTATGGAAAGGGTCCATTCTAATTGTAAATAGTGCATAAGATCAGACTGCTACCTCTTTACAGCTTAACACATCCCTTGCTGCCTGACAAGCGGAACATATTTCTAAAGGTATGGGTTGATTGTCCCGAGGTCTTTTAACGTGATGGGGGCATGTCCTAAAACACTGGACACCTGATTTATGCCCCTTGCAGAAGACGGTAATAGCTTAGAATCCAGAATGCCCTGGAGTACGATTGAACCGTCGGCCTCCAGCTCGAAATAATTGGAACCAGATGTGCTCACCTTGGAGGCTTTCCCAGACGAACTAATGGGACATCCCTGTGGTATCGCTTACATAAGACGGGCTATAATACAAATCACTTAACAGTAAGTATTGGACAAGCCATTGCTGCTACAGGATTTGAAATTAAACTTTGACAACAGAGTGACTACAGCATTGCGATGCAAATCATTTATTTCAACTTGACGCATAGTATGATGATACAGAAACACAACTGCCCTTACCCTTTTGGGAAGAGTGTCAAGACATCGTTCAGAATTGAGAGGAAAATCAAATTCACAAGGAAACATTTACTACTCACTGCTGTAAACATTGGTAAATTTTCTTCTTTGGGGACATTCGATGTCCGTGTTGTGGTGCAAAATGAACATGAGCAACATATATTAATCTGCAAAAGCCATCGTCAGATATATTTGACAACATTTTCCAAAACATAGCCTTAGTGTGATGTACTTGAACTATACAGTGATGTGGTGGAAGAAAGCTGTGCATCGAAGGCAGATAGCACTCAGTAAGTCATCTTAAGGATATGTATTAACCGGTTCCCCCCTCGTGTGATTACAGTTATGACATTCTGTGAAAATTGCAAAGTTGCAGCTCGTATACCTCTTTTAGAACAACCTGTTGAACTTTATCCTGATAATTCATCCCCTGGATTGGAGTACAATGAAATCACAGACGAAACATGAAGGGACCATCTATGACTGAACTATAAAATATCTTTGTATAGACCACTTTGTTAATTTGCTCAAATAAGCTTTATACAAAACTACGAATAGAATCATTACAATACATCCATTGCATATATACATAACACAGTAATGAATAGAAGCAGTTAGCTCACTAGCATTTACGACAAAGACAAGCTAACACAATGTAAAGAAACTTTGACTACGGTACAAGTAGCATTATGTTCCTTACACATTATGTTTTCCAAAAAACATATATTCCTTACACATTATGTTTTCCATTCAATATACAGGCTATAATCTGACCACAAAACCACCAAACTTTTAAATATATGATCTGGGGAAATCTTAGACATTATTGTCCTTTACACCTGACTTCATTTCATCTTCTTGACAAAGTATAGAATCAAGTGTCACCCCATCATGCTGATGTTAGCAATATGATTTATTACAATTCAAACAGCTACAAGGGCCATCTTCAGACAATAGTATCAGTTCCGGCGAAGACCTTGATGGTATTATGAGTGACCACTACCAACTGCCCTCGATGTCCAACAGCTACTCCTATTGGTTGTCCTGTAGGGATAGAAATGTGGCCGACATACATTCCCTGGAAAGTGTACATAACCACGCGCTGATTCAATGTGTCAGCCACAATGATACGACCGGAATTCGAACTGTCTACACAGATGCTTCGGGGTCGATTCAGGCGGCCACTAAATGCTGCTGGTTTGCCGAACTTCATCACGAATAGCCCGGTTTTGTCAAACATGTAGATAAAGCCGGTGTAGCAATCCGGAACGAAAATGTTGCCATCGGCATTCACGGCAACGTCTAGCGGCGAAGCCATTCGCTGGACTGTCGATGAATCCCACAAGAGTTTCCCATCTGGCTGGAAGGACTGCACCCCGCCTTTGACTCCGTCAGACCATGTGACAAAAATGTGGTTATTTCGCATGTCCATTCCCATCCCGCGATGCAGGAGCGCCGATGCTGTG
>LZCU01075017.1:0-14747 GCA_001663935.1 Asymmetron lucayanum | reverse complement strand
AAGAGTGTGTTTGTGGTCTTCTCTGGATCCTTCCTGGTATGGAGCTGTTGCACACAATGTAGTTAGTAATAGTAGTAGTAATAGTAGTAGCAGTGCTAGAACTACAATTTACTAGTATTGCTGTGTAGTAGTAGTTGTACACAGAAGTGACAGCAGTTCAAATAGAATGACCTCTCATAGCACTAGCGTTTTGTGCTGAATTAGCTGTGAAAACCTGTGAAGCCTGCAGTCATAGAAAGTTGAGTAGAAAAGTTTGATAGGCTTATTCATTTTCATGCTTCACTTGGGTCTTTCCACTGACCTTTAGTATATACTATATACAGCTTCTCATGATTGATGCAGTTTTCCAATCAATGGTTCCCAATAATACAACAGTAGTTTGCATGTACTGAAGGAGTATTTTTCCTTTATCCTCTATTACAGGGCCTCTGTTACAGCCTGCAGTACTTCATGTATGGGAGAGATCAACTAAAGTTCCCTGTCATACAGGTAAGACAAATATGATAACTTCACTGTCTTGACCATCACTAGTAGCCTTCAATGTGACTTGGTCTCCTGTCATATGGCACTGACTCCAATTTGCCAATTTTCCTTCTTCTGGCACTAACTCAATTTTTTGCAACAAATTTTTGGGACACAATACAAAATATCTCCAACCGTAAGCATTAGAGATTAGGAATGAAGAGCACACATGTATATACTGATGAAGCCAGATATTTCTTGGATTTTTTTTTATCTGTTACTACAACTAGTATTCTGCAATTTGCATAACCCATGAGCCTATACTTAGCCGAACACCTTCAACAGTGATACACCTGACTTTAGTTTTGCCATAGGTTCCATGTTTATAGGCCTATCCAGATTTAAATTGAGGACCACTATTACATCAATACTACTGATCAACATTAAACTTCAAGAAATTGAAACAAAGATTGCAGGAAAGCCCAAATTTCTCATGTTTTGTTGTTGTTGTAGTTGTTTTACGTCTGTGAGCCACATGCCTCTCATCCTATCCCAGCAAGCCAAGTTTTTCCGTGTGCGGACCCTCCTGCCCCAGCTTGTGATGGACTCTGCCTATCGAGTGGTACGCCTGGTGCCGTGGTACTACCTGGGCTACTACATACTGGGTACGAAACAGAGATGTGTTGTTACATACAAAAGTTCAACCTTTATCCCTTCACTTCTTTTCCACCCATATCTGTTGTGTTTTTTTTACATTACAACAAATGAGTTAGAATTCTTGCTGGAATACCAATAAAACCCCGCCCACCCCACGCTGATTGCAAATGATGAGTCACAATTCATGTTGATTACATGGTTTGAAAAACTCACTTGTCCACTTACTTGGTGCAACTACTTCTAGTGGTTGGCAGCATGATTTCAGAGCTGGGTTGCACTGTCTTAGTTCATAACAGCAAACCTTGCTTGCATCTGCCTACATGTTTTATACATTGTAGTTTCTACTTTAACTTCAGATTTGTATCTGCAGATTGCATTGCTTTTTTTGTTGTTTTTTTCCATCAACTTCTTCAGGTCATGGCATTAAGACTTGGATGTGTGCCCTGCTACAACTGCAGCCCAGGTAAGTGTAGTCTTATGTGCTTGCCATGTCTGGAGTTCAATTCGAAAGGTTGTGGGTTCAAACCCTGATATGCACGATACCGGCAGGGGTGCTTTTAAAATTCAAGTGATAAGTGTCCCTCGGATGAGACAGTAAGCTGGGGGTCCTGTGTTTGAGGTTTGCCAAGCATGTTAAGGAACCCACCACACTTGTAAAAAAAAGAGGGGTTCTTCCTGGTATGGTTGACCAAATTTGTTGGTTCTCTGACTTTTAGAAAGAAAAATGAGACTGGAGAATAGAAGATATGTGGGGAAAACATCTGTCTCACTCACTATGTCTTCATGCACCAAAACAGTATACTAAGGCAGCACCTTTCCCATTATATTCTGGTTTTTATGTTGTTTATCTGATTTATCAATGCCTTGGCTCGTAATAAATGGTTGTGTATAAAAAATTTTGTTATTCAGTCTTTCACCAACCTGATGACATTATTCACAGATGTATTTCCTCACCTTGCAGCGCTGTGGATGTGGGCAGCCTGCGTGGCCTGTTGGACCTGAGGCTGCTGTGGCAGACTGTGGTGGGGGGGACCTTCGCCTTCTGTCTGCTGGACGTATCATGGGTACTGCTGCACATCTTTCATGCACAGGTTAGTTTGTTTGTTTATTTGTCTGTTTGTTTGTTTGTTGTTGGGAGAGCATTCACCTTCCTTCCTTTGGACACATTATGGCATGGCTTTAGCCAGCTTGATTTTTTTTTTCCGTCAGCCCAATTCCCATTGGCAGAAAACCCCTCCAAAATGCCATGATTCATTTGAATTCTTTTTTTTTTTCATATTTTGATGGATTGGTTTTAAATTTTTCCGTCACAGACATCGAAGTTCCGTTAATTGACAGAAAAACGGGTGCTCGCTAGAGGCCTGCATTATGGCTACTTCTATACATCTTCCATGCATAGGATTTTGTTCTTGTTTAGTTCTTTGAAAAAAAGAATGTTGTGGACTCCAAGTACAAGCAGACTTATTGCTTGTGATCCTAGCACTAAGATGATAAGGGGTATAGTCGGATGGATATACAATATGAGGACACTAAAGTACCTTGGCAGGGTTTGATATGGTCTTTACACCGTTTTTAAAAATCTCTGTTAACCCCCTGGACACGGCTTTAATTCCAGACAGTCTGGAATCTGCGTTGACAGGAGTCAATGGCTATTGATAGTCATGAAGCCAGTCTTTTGGACAGTTGTGTCCAGGGGGTTAAAAAGGGTTGCTCCATAGAAGTATACAATCCTGTATATTCCCTGGTAGTATGCTGATATTCCCTGTTGTTTATAGGCCTTCAAGTTTGAGGTGATGTCCAGCCTGTCTGACCGGACCCTGCCAGATGCTGTCCAGTGTCGGGATGTGCCCTTAGTCCAGGTCAGAATTTCTATGGCATCCTGTTAGGTTACTTTCCTTCACTTTCACAAAATAGGAAGGGCCTTGTCAAAAATGAACTTTGTTTCTTGGACATGTAAAGTGTATGGTCAACCTGTTTTTCCCTATGTATACCCCAAACTTTTGCATCAGGGCTTTGGTACTTCATCTACTCTATTTTTATAAACTCAAAAAGTGTGGAAACTTGTGTTTGATCTGTGATGTCGCTGGTTTTACTCTATTTTTAACAACGTTACTTTGATGCACAGGAGAATTTGATCCACAAATGAAGTTTTTTGTTCCCCTCCTCCCCACCAGTACCTAGGGTTCCTGGATCTGGCCCTGCTGGCACAGTTCTCACCCCAGCGGAGAAAACAGATCTTCAGCCTCAGTCAGCCAGGTATGAACAGTACTATAAAATAATACTGCATATTGGGACAAGGCAAAGAATAGTATCCCCCTCTTTGGATAGTTTTAAACAGCACATGGACTTAGATAGGAATGGGTTTGGTACGTCAAGTGTAATATAACCAGCTGCTGCCACATGCCTGCAGAGCTGGTGTGTTACACTGAAGGGCAGATACAGACTGTTCTCCATGTTTCTTATAATTCAGTACTCCTTAGGGAACAGGGAAATATCTTATTTTCTGTGATCTGCTTGTTCTTGGAATGCAACAATGATATTCATCAGATCAACTTTCACAAAGGAATGAAGTCGATGACGACACTTCCTAGAAAAAATGGGGAAGGAAATATTGAACATTGCTTCCCAGTGTTGTATTTTCACTTCATTTCCATTGTGACCCTTGTCATCTTTTCTGAATCTTTTTGTAGTGCTGCTAAGAACGACAGGCTATCCATTCTGACTCCAGCCATTCTTTGATAAATTAAACTTGTTGAATTTATGTCTTGTTTATCTTTTACTCGTTTAATAATAGGTGGCCACCCTTACGTCTGGAACACCATTAGTACGTCCAGCTTGGCAGTGTTAGATTCCCTCAACAACAGACTAGCATCCTGCAGGGGGAACATTGGTGTCACAGGTCAGAGGTTAAGCCCTGACCCATCCAGAGTTCAAGGGTCACAGAAAGATGGAGGAGGAAGGCAGCCTATAGGAAAGATGGAAATGGTTATCCAGGGGCTGAGAAAAACACCTGTGCTGGCTTATTTCTTACAGCAGGTGGGGAAAATAGCATTGCTTTCTCTTCAATGTCAAGGTCATATTTCTTCAAGAATATTCCTTTTACTGCAATAAGGTAGTGAAGGCTTACATATCCTTCTTATCACTACATGGAAAATTGATTGTAGAAAGTTCAAAATGGATGTTTTTGTTGTGACCTTTACTGCCATGGCCTTTAAAATCTTTCCTTTGTAACCCCCCTCCCCCAGTTCTATGAGGCAGCCATGACCTATGTACTTAATGTTTATGCCCCTTTGCAGCTGTCCATGCCTGCAATGACATCTAACATTTGACCTTTTGCACTCTCCCATCTCCATGAGCTGCCATGACCCTTGACCTTTGATATTTTGTCCCCTATCTGTCCGCGGCAGCCATGACCTTTAGCTTTTGACCTTTGTGCCCCGTTCCTAGCTCCCTGAGGCAGCCAGTGCAGAGCTGTTCAAGGATGCCCAGCTGGTGGTGTGGGCTCTAGAAGGTCAGTTCTTCTGGAGAGGGGTGTTACATATTCGGAAGCTTGGTGAAGGCTTAGGATATTTAGCTTATATCTTTAAAAGGCCACACCAGTTGACTTTGTTGGTTTGCAGACTTTTCTAAAAGAAAGACGAGGTTAGAGAACAAAAGAAAATGACAGGTATGTGGGCAACGCTTCAATGTCACTTTATGGTCATGCCCAAAAATGGTGTACTAAGGCAAAACTTTTCCTATTAGGTTCTGTTTTATGTCGTTTATCTGAGTTATCATCATTGTCATAAAAGACAGAAATCAAAGAAAACTCATTGGTGTAGCCTAACCATTTAGGTAATGCTAGAAAGTATGACCATTCTCATGACATTTAAGACTTTCCTCTACATACATTTAGTTGGGACTCCAATATGGTGCCCTTAAAACCACTTTCAGGGCTTGAAGTGACCAGTGTTTTGCCCACCATGTCCCTCCCTCCCTACAGGCTTGTCCCACCTTGTTGCAGCCTCTTACACGGAGGACACCTTCGGAGTCGTGCAGAAGTCTCTCGCTGACATCCTGACGGCACTGCTGGGGCTGCATGAAGTCAGTACTTTTTTTTCCATATTTTTATTCATAAAATATGCATACAAATAACAATACAAGTGCTGCGAGCGGGCTACCCAACCCTACTCCCCAGGCCAAAGACGGGAGGGGGAGGTACGATTTTTCCATGCTATGTCCAGCTTAAGGGTGTTTACTCATCCTTTACAACATGTCAACCATACATATAATATTAACAATTGCACAACAATGTACACATACATCATTGCAGGGGCCATTCCCACTGGATTTTTATGTAGGGGTTGACTCCCCTAGGTTTTCAGTGCTAGGGTCCTGCCCCCCAGGACTTTTTTGACAGGGGTGTTTCATCCCCCCTGCATGAAGTCAGTATTGCTGCTGTTGTATAATATTATATTTCTCTTGCTGAAAAGTCTGCTTTTTACCATTGCAATTTTTGCTGTAGATGAATCTTTTGACAAGCAAAGGGATGTATTGTGTAACTGTTTCTACTGTTTTGACTTGAGGCCACTCCAGTATTACTTCTTAGTTTTGTAAACTTTGAAATAGTTCTAAGACAGGAAGAACCTGAGATGAAAGTTTCTACCTTCCTACATACAGTTTTAGGGAGTAGATTTAGCCAAATCTAAGTTTTCCACTCTGTTCTGTTTCCACCTTGTTTTGTAACCTTGTTCATTTTGTAATATACTTATTACCTCCTGCCTTGGAAAGGTCATTTGAATTTGATTGAGTATGTATAACCTATGTTTCTGCAATCAGGCCCTCGACCGCCATTTCAAGATGCCATTGGCTGGTAGCAGGCCTTCCCAGCATCCCCGACTGTCAGGGCAACGAGACGTTTCCGGCCAGAACCTGCGTTTTTCCCTTCTGCCGGCTGTCACCAGGGCACTGATCCGTGTTGTCAGCGTGTTTGGCAAACATGTGGAGTATGTACCTTCTTGCTACATTATAATGGTTTGATGACTTATGACAAAGTTTTACCCTTTAAATCTGTGCACAAATTAAAGCTCATACCCAACAAGCTTTCGATCAGTCCTCTGATCCTTCTCAAGTTGAAATGACCCAAAACCTTTGATGTCACACATCCAGACCGGAAATGTGACGTCATCAAAGGGTCAAAGGTGCTCGGATGTCAGTTAGGTAAGAGCTTTGACATGGATTTAAGGTGTAAACTTCTGTCATTATGATGAACACAATCACAGATGAAGGTAAATTGAGGTTTGATACCTTGTTTCTTTGATTTTTGTAGAAAAAAGTTGGAGTGGGCAGACGAAGAATTAAAAAGATTGGGCATTCTGTTGTAGATTCCTATTGCCATTATACTGCTTAGCTGATGAGTTTGGTTTTCAAATCAAGTATTAAACTTTTAGTGCATGACTTACTTTAGTTATGGGTCGAAGATGACAAAAGTCTGCACTGCCCCTGTCCCAGATGCGTCGGGCCCATTGTTAACATCACATGTCTGTGATGTAAGAAGTTAAGAGTGAGTCATCATCAATAGTTTATAATTGCACACCGTCTACTGTATGTTAGTCATAGTCAATAATTCAGCAGTCAATTGTGCATAACTGTAAACTATTTCTTTTCCAGGTCAATCCCTCTGTCATCAGAACACAAACAGAAGCTGAGGCTGTTCTTGCCCCAAAAGGACGCAACAGGAATCCCCACGACTTAGGCGTTATGCATTGTTGACATCTGAAGTACATTTATTCCAACCTACTGGTATCTTCATTTTGTGCATGACATCTGCAAAGAGGGCCATTTTGTCTGTTTCAGAAGACAAAAGAAAATCTCGCTTCCATGAGAATGCAATCAAATGTGACCATGTCAACGTCCCGGAACAAGTTTCTGCAAAATTACTGTAACCTATCGTAAAACTGCTGTAAATTGAGAAATATGTCATAGTAGTTGTGAAACAATTTGCAGCTATGCTAGAAAATGTCCTGCAAGGAACTAAAGTATATTTTCTATGAGAAAAGAGTATACATTAGATTAGATTAGGTCAGTCATCCAAAGGATGTGCTTTATTACATTGTATATCTGAGAAAAAATGTGAAGTGACAAATGAATTCTTTGGTTCTTGCGACACAGTCATGATAAAATTTTACAGTTGGTGAAAAGGCAAACACGAAGTCCTGTGTCAACCTAACAGTTGCTGTAATATACGTTGTTTATGTACTATGTAGTGAAATATAGAAGTATTATACAAAGTTTATGTGCTGAGATCACTGGTTTCTATGGTGTTGGATGCTCTTACTTTTACACCAATAAAATGGAAATATTTGAATTAATTCTAAAACATACAATTACCTGTCAGAGTACAACTTCCTTAACATGTCTTCAAAAGTCAGGCCATAAGAAAATTAAAATGTGGCTGCTTCAATCATACATGTTCATTTTCATGTTCATTTTCAAGCCTTTTTCTTTTGAAATAAGAAATAATTCCAGTATGTACAGTGGGTGTAACAGTAGAAATGCATTTAACACATTACATATTGCCTGTGCCATGCTAAGTTTTTGCTGTATATAACGTTACATGTGTAGTTAGTGAAGCAGTCTTGAATAAAATCACTATGCCTGTTGTAGTAACTTGTAGAATAAAGGTTCTGATGCTACATTAATTTCTTTTGATATACTTTCAGCACTGTTCAAGCCCACCTCAGATGCTGGTTAAGCTTCCATGCAGTTTTGCACTTGTAGCTTCTTTCTTGTCTTTGTATGTAACAAATAATTACCAGAAAGAGCTGAGTCATTCTTTTCCATAACACACACT
The DNA here is from genome assembly GCA_001663935.1 of Asymmetron lucayanum. NCBI lineage: Eukaryota > Metazoa > Chordata > Leptocardii > Amphioxiformes > Branchiostomatidae > Asymmetron > Asymmetron lucayanum. The sequence continues at coordinate 6,796 of LZCU01075017.1, read as the reverse complement.
ACTGACTTCAGGGTGTGAAACACTTTTTTTCCGTTTTCTGCAAAATTGCAAGTTGTCTAAAATTCGTTCTGCAATTTGGAAAACCTTTATGCAAATACCCTAGCCAAAACTACTGATAGCTGCCAGGGTATACTTACAATAATACATAACTTTTTTTTTATTCTGCAAAAATTGCAACGTTTTTTTTTCCTACAAGTTTGATAACCTTTTTGCAAATTGCAGAGTGCAAGTCGGTATTTCACGCCCTGGACTTGTATGGAAACAAAAGCCAATTCCTTTAGTGTCTTCATCATCATTATGATGCACACTAACATGGTCAGCTAAAGAATGCCTCACAGCACAATATACATACAAAAGTTTTAAGTGTCCTGCAACAGAATCAACAGGTATGACATAATCATCATTCCCACAACATTAACGTCTTCCACATTTACAGTCAACAGATACTATTTCATCACCATTCAGAATTCTATACATGTTGATGGCCTGACTGTAGAATATACCAACAGTGCTGTATCATGTTCATAGATTATGTCTTGCCCATCTATGAGGATCACGACAGTTTCCACATCATTTGCAGATTCATCAATTTTTGTTACTCAACTACAAAATCAGTAGATTCTGCTACATTGTCATACAATTTAATGTGTGTTCAGCTATGGATTCAGCTGGCTTAACGGAACTCGCTTCCTCACTGTCACATTCAAATGATCCTCCCCCCGGCATGGCTAGCGAACTCCGACACTGTCTCCATTTGCTAGCCCTGCCAATCTGGGCTGAATTCGTTCCTCCGGGACTCAACTCCGGGGGATTCTCTTAGCCAATCAGGTATCACAGAGGCTAACATCAACGCACCAATTAGGTTGCCCGGAGGAACAAATTCAGCCCAGATTGGCAGGGCTAGCAAATGGAGACTGTCGGAGTTCGCTAGCCATGCCGGGAGGGAGGATGATTCATACACATTAATGCGTTGGACAGCCATCCATCGATACCATTTCACCAGCGTCATATTCGCTCATCTTAAATTTGTGTTCCAGCAGTTAAATTATATGATACCATCATTTGCATATGGGTTAACAGGAGGTGGACCACCTGCCACCTCAGCATCATTTTCATATGGATGAGCGGACTGGCCAGATGGAGCTGCATCCTCATCACTAGCATGTGGGTCACCTAACAACTCTGCATCATTTGCATATGGATGAGCGGACTGGCCAGATGCTTCTGCATCCTCATCACTTTCATGGATGTAAAAATGTTTCTCAAGTGCAGAATCCATAGATACATCATCCTCATCACTATCTTCATCCATATCAGTAGATTGGTCTGGTGTAAAATCAGCAGATACTGCCAGCTTAATGGCAGTTTCACTCACATTAATGCGCTGGCCACCTGCACAACCAACTGATGCAGCGCCATCATCACTGTCTTGCCCATATACACAATTAATACTTGCAGCTGATAGTCGGTTTGTACGAGTGGGTGGGAATCTAAGCTGCCCTTCTGTACTACTACCGCCACTCGGCACTGTCGCAATGGTGGCCGTATTCTTACTATCGACAGTATCCAACAATACTGGAGTATACCCTTTGTTACCTCGCTGAGACCAAAGTACAATGACACCAGAAACGAGGTGGATTCCCGACAATACAGCACAAACAACACTGATGATCAAAAGTACGTAAAAGAAAGTTACATGTAAGTCAGTACTGGGTCCTGTGATGATGTCGTCTGCAGAAGCGTTAGACACTGCAGATGATGCTAATGACGGGTGGACGGTTGTTGGGACGTGGTCGTCATCAGGCAAGGCGGCAGAGATGGAGTCAACAAAGCTTGACGCAGCCAGCAGTTTTACCAACGTGTTGGACATTTGGTTTTTCTGTTAGAGGGGAAATACTGTTGACACAACAGCAAGAATACTTTTGCGTTCTAATTTGATACAAACTGAGTGGCGTTTGTCATCGCAACATTTAAACTCTATCGAAAATTTCGAACCGGCAAAATTGCTGGACGCGATCCAATGATGGGTTTTCTTTCATCATGCACCGTTTGGACTTTGACGCAAAAACACAAGGGTAACTTAAGAAACGTAATACATGTACCAGAATACACTAGGTCTTGCTAACAAAACAGTAGTCTACTGAAGATGTAATTTATGAATATGACTAATCAAGCCCTGATTATTGCCATCCATATTTGCACGGATGTTTGTTGGCCTTTAAAACGTTCTGACTACGGAAGTATCTTGTAAATTAGATAAGTTGTAGTAGACAGAACAGTACATGTATTCTATTCCATGAAAACTGAGGGGTTTTTGTTTCGGTAACTCTTCGTTCTAAATAAGATCGATAATTATCAGGGCCTGGAACAAAGGTGTTACCACAACAGTTAGCAGCCTTTGCATCTTCCGGCATTGCGTTTTGTGGTATAATTAAATTGCACATTTTACAAGCATTCTTTTGACTGTTTTGGCGTACACTTTGCACAAGTATCAACATTTAATCATGCCACACCGATTAGGCTCGGTCAAGGTCAAATGCTCATTTAACACGGAAGTGGGCAGATCTGTGAACTAGCCTCTGGTGTAGGCGTGAGGAGTGGCCGGCTGTTTTCGGTGGCTTTTCGACTCGGATGACTGCTGTTTTCGTATAGCCTTCTTATACGCCACACCTAAGTGTGAACAAGCGTGGCTATAGGAAAACAGTAGCGATCAGAAAAAGCGCAAAATCTGTTTTAAAACGCCACAGATAACAGACAGGCGCTCCTCACGCCTGTATTGGAAGATGCTGTGAACGGTTTTGGTAGAAATTATTCTCCAAGCAGATTCTGCTTGTTCTTAGCGTATTTTGTGGTGTTTTGTAAGCTTTTTCTTGAACTCTTTTACTGATACCGGGCCTCCTACGCAAGAAGGTATCAGTAAAAAGCGCACACCTCGGCAGAAAAGGCCTGCAAAATACGCTAAAAGCAAGACCGACTGCAGAATCTGCTTGGAGATTAAGGAATTCGCCAGTCTGTGCATGTACTGGCGACGTTTGAGTCCATTTCTCGCTATGAAAACCGTAGACAAAAAACAAGTTCGTTTCTCTCTGTCGCCGTCTCCTGTCATACACCGGATTTCTACCTTCTCAAATTCAGCTATACAAATTTAATTTTTGACTTATAAAAATTAAAACGTAAATCAACTTGCCTTTGGGAGTCTTTTTCCGCAGAAGCTTACGCATAACACATCCATACAAAATCCAGTCCCTTCTTTTCCTGGCAGACTGACTGCAGCGAACTGGGCCCCAAGCCTTGGTGAGCGCAGCGGACTCCCATCGACGTCTCGGTTCAGAGCAGGCGATATCTGCAGTATGTGCTGCGTGTGGCACGGTGGGAGAATTTACAGAAGCGACCGATTTGACCAACGACGTGATGCCTCAAGTCCAGAATCAAGGAAGTTCAAAACCTCCTTGCTAGAAATCAGGGCAGTTACGTATCCGGCTGCTCAGCAGGAGTACATGTACACTCAGGAGACTGTTTGTGCCTCTCTGCACCGAGTATGCTCTACTGCTCTGGCAGGTGTAAAGTGTCTAGACAAATTCATCTTGCATAACACAGTTATCAACCAGAAGCCTTAAATCCTACCAAAGCCCTGTTGACTTCCACATGCCATGCACTTTGTACTGCAGCGTTTTTGAAGGTCCACTTTTTACCGTGAACGTCATGGCTACATGGCGATGAAAGATTGCCGCCGTCTTTATTTTACTCTGAGCGTCATTTGTGAAGTAGCAAAATCTTTTGTATATTCTTGTCCTTGTCATACCAATGTATCCACACAATAGCAGTAGGAACTCACGACTCCGTTTGAATGAATGGATTTCTTTGCCATCTTCCTGGAGAAGTCTATCCTCTACTTTTTAGGAATGGCGACAAGAAAAGTATCGTGGTGCGTAAAAGAAAGAATAGTCTAGAGATTATGGGAACCATTTGATGTGACACTGAAGTCCACAAAACGCTAAAACTTTCGTTTGTAACGTCTTAGAGAAGATCTATGATGTAAATTGCACCCAACATGTGGATAAACCCGGGATTTCCTTACTCGGTTCTGAAGATGTAAAAGTATAAACTTCCAGCGGAGGGATTGGTAACACTATTATCAACACACACAACCAACTTACGAACACACCCACGCGGGACAGAGGGAAGGTCTGAGACAACTGTCATTTGTACATCGACACCAAACCATTTTCACATCTAACCCAGCGTTTACCAATGTCCAATAAACATTGTATTACTGGAAAATAGAACTATGACTGTATGCTGTTATTGATTACGTAGAGACCCTGACCTGCGCGTTTGGTCTCAAAGGAGACAATCTTGTCCCAGACTACTTTGTGACGAATGTTTCTTGGTAGGTTTACAATATGTCAGGAGCCAACTTTAGCCCTAAATAGCTACACCTGTAGCAATATGACTTGTACATCTTCAAACAGACCACCAGCCCCGTCTCTTAGAAGTGTTTGAAAAATTAATTCCCAAAAGTTGAATGCCATGTAAAAGACTGAGGAAGATATCTTAAGAGGTGGACTGCATTTTACCTCAGATTTTTACTTTTTCATACTTTATCCCATATCATAATGTTTAGATCAAATTATATTGAAGGTAATGTTTGGGACGATGAATTATCCTTTTAACAATCTGATGTTCCTGTTCTGACAAGTTGTACTGTAGCTGCCATGTATTTATATGCAGAGTAGGCACAGGAAACACTGTTCACTATGGAACATAATTTTTTAACCTTGTCACTAACTTTGGACCATGTAGTTAATCTAGATCCCTTGAAGGTCTGCATCTCAACGTTTTTGGTCCCCCCTTGTAGTGCAATGCGATAAATATTGAAACACCTAGTACTAATATATAAATAGTGCTTTGCTAAGACAGATGAAGCTTCATGCTTGCATTAGAACACTTATTTGTATTTCCACCACGTGGAGCCTTTTTCACAATCATTATGATATTCACAAATGTTATAACAGAACTTGCATCAAAAGAACAGTTCTACACCATTCACACCAGCTATCAGGACTGGCTACTTTTTGCAGCATGTGTGGGATATCTTGAGAAGTGCCATCAAAGGGAAACAAAACATTAAGCAGTGACACAATGTATCTACAGTAGAAACATTTACCGCATTACTTCCACCGCACATTACAGTGTCTCCCCTGACAAATAAAGCAAACATAGTGACCTATAACATGAAAACAGAACAGTGCAGATACATGGCTTTGTGCAACATGTAATATACAAAATACAGACTTTAACTCCTTAGCCAACATCAACTCCTTAGTCCCAGGTGTCTGTTTTTCTACATTTTGGAATCGCCCATAACAATCCCTTACAAAAGTACTTTTAGTACACTTACTACTGTGCTCAAATCACTAGCAAATATATCTTATATATAACCATAATAAGCATATTTTATGTTTAAACAAAACAAAAAATGCATCGCTATTAATCCTGAGAGTTAATTGTGTCTAAGCATGAAGCCTAAAAGATGGAGATACAAGTTGTTTTCACCCCACTCCTCTTTATTGTTCTGGTACTCAAATCTTGTTTCTATATTATATAGTCAGGAGAACCAAAAAATTGAATTGGCGTGGCCTAAGGACTCCTTAATCTAACACCATATCTATTCTACACATCTCAATCACTGTATATGTACATCAATAAATATTTACAGCATATTTGGTCCCTGAAATATTGCTATTGAGAAGAGGGAGAGAGAATAGTCCCTCTCTAGCCTGATTGAATCGGCGCTTGTTGCTAGGCCGAGTCCACCCCCCAAAAAGCTTTCCGTGGGAGGGGCAATTAAAGCCCCGGCAGCAGAGTTTGCGTAACACAGACTAGTCCCTCAGACTCTACTCCCAATTTTAATTTATAACTCCCATTTACTTCACTTTTCTGGACAAACAGGCCGTCTTTTTTAATATATAACAGTCTCTGTCTGCACATTCAGTATATAAGTCCTTTTCGTCCTAGCACTAGCAGCATGGTAACTGTAGATGTGTTGTAACCAGCTCAGTCCCATGCTGATCGTCGACTTCTTGGATAGGACTACAGAAAGGAGGAAACATAGTCATGTCAGACAGCAAAATGACTCAAGTGAAGCAGGCTGTTTGTACATGTATTTAAGTTCATGCATGCCACAGACATCAGGTCTGCAAAATTACAAGAATTAAATAAAATCATAGTGATAATGATTTTATATAGATTTTGCATGAGGATGAAGCACTTTCATTTAGATTGGACAGCTCTTTCTCCCATATGTTTCAAGACCCAGTGGGTTGTCAAGACTGATCATAATAAAACACAAATTTTCACAAATCAACTAGTAGATTATCATTTCCATTATTATTATTTGTAGTATCTTGATTTTGTTTAGTTTGTACACGACTGTATGCATTATTTGAACTTCTTTTATTTATGTATTGTATTTATGTATGACGAAGGGCCCCACTGTAAAGCAGTGTTTACCACTGAGCTGGGCAACCCTGGTTAAACATGAAATAAATAAATTAATAAATAGATACAATGTGATGCAAATGCTCTGGACATGTTACCTCATTATGGACATGATGAGTCCATGTTTCTGGCTGGAGCATATCGCTCAATTTGTTTCCAAATCTAATTTCCAAGCACCAACAAACTTTCCTATGAAGAGAGACTTAACTTTGCATTCTTTGGGCTAAAGTAGAAACTTTACATCCGAAAATAATTTCAACAGGCTGGTAGAACTAAGGATATAAAGAATTCTTCT
>LZCU01074846.1:4988-15336 GCA_001663935.1 Asymmetron lucayanum | reverse complement strand
CTAACGAGGATGTAGGAACGGACATTGACTTATTTTGACATTTTGACTCAAAATTAGATCAGCTCATTTCGTATCAATTCTTCAGGCGAGTCTGGCGTGTTGGCCACCCCTGATGACATTCTGACCTACGGCTCTGGCTACCGCTACCACAACATGACCGCAACTTTCCACCGGCCCTTCCGTGCGACCCCCGTGGTGGCCGTCGGCTTCACGCTTGTGGATCACTACCCTGGAAACATCCGTGTTAGGGCCAACGTTGTCTGGAAATCGCCAACAGGCATGGTGGTGCGAGTTGGTACCTGGATTGATTCAAAGCTGTGGCGTGCCGATGTTTACTGGATGGCCTGTGCATAAACTGTAACAACCGGCGGAGATGCCACAATGCTTTTCGTGAGCAAGGGGATTTCATATCGTTTCACTAGTAGTACTGTCAGAGCTAAATTAATGAAACCACAATACAAAAACCCTCTGAAGGTCGATCCCACATATGACGAAACTTTTAAATGAACTGGGCACATAAGCATATGTCAAGCACCAAATGTCTTCAGATCCCTTTATCTCTGTATGCACTTTGTGATTTTGCAGTTATGATAAAGATGTCGATAGTGAATTGCAATCAGTGTGTCTATTTTGTGATGATGATGATCTATTTTGTAGTTTATAGAAGTGAATTTTGTTACTGAAATATCTGCCGATTCTATTATTGAATTTTGACCAGTGTACGCCTCGTACCAATTTTATAGTGTATAGAAGTGTAATCTTTTAGATGACACCGCATACATATGCCCACGTAGTGGAACATTAGTCTTGAAATCTAATAACATTAACATGGTTAGTTTTCATGTCCCGAAATCACGTTTCGGCGACACGGTGCAAAGCTTAACAACAGGTTTACTTGAGAATCGATTTTAGATGCCTGATTTATTTATTTATTTTCGCAGAAAAAGATGAGAAACATTGTTGCTTTGGGCACGTTACACTTGTGACTTGATACTGCTGTTGCCTGTAACTGTAAATCAATGTGTAACTTTGAGAAGTCATGATATATTACTTTAATGTAGACTTGTGGCCAAGCTGTGTAGGGCCACAGATCATCAAATCGAGTCTGTGATTGACAGCTTCTCCATCGAAGTCTTACATGGCAGACATGTTATTTATTGATCGTCGAAAGGCACATTTGTTGATGTATTGATTACTGTACGTCTTTTTTCTAATCAATACAAGGTTGGCCTGATGGCACCATCAAACAAAAGAGTTTCCCCCTTTTTTGTCAAAGAGAACGTTTTCAGTCGATAGATCATGCCATAGAAACGAGACGGTTTTTTTTAGCTTTTCGTCTTGACTTTCTAAACCTACGGCAATGCCCTCACGTATTGTAATCAAAGAAACAATCTGGAAACGTCATTTTTTTCTGCTTGTAGCCATGTTTTGAAATGAAGTCGCCAACGATAATGTATTCATCTTCACGAAGACACAGATTCGGCGGGAAGACTGCACAAAGAAAACAATGTGCTGCAAGTAATGTATGGCGGTCATGCAATCCTCAACCAGCTGCAAGAAAGTACAGTAAAGTAATAAAGAATACAAAGGTGGTTTAGTGTCTACGTTTGCTTTAATAAAATATTGTTGCGAGTTATAGTCAAGTACAGAGTTGTTTTTATAGTGTCTGAAACTTATTTACTGTTGATTACGTGCGGGGGTGATTGCTGATTGAAAATGACTTTGTCTACGATTTAGCATAGAAGGTACTAATATATATTAAATGTAGTCAATATAATATGGTCTGTTATTAAGCAAGTAAGGCACAGCACACAAGAAAAATGCCTGTTGCCTTTTGTGTTTACTAAACGATAACCATGTATTGTTGAGGAACATTGCAAACAAATCTGGCTTTTTTAAATACATGGTTGTCTGAGTTATGTAGATATGTTGCTTGAATAAGTTAAGTTGTCGATGGCGATGAATGTATAATTTTAGAGATTATGATAACAACTCACAAACAACAGTTCCGTCGAGCTCACTCGTGCCCATTTTCTGATATCCAAACAATTTCTAATATGCAACTGTGATTTAACACCAGCTTACTCATGGTGATCAAAGTTTTATTGTGCTACATAAAAAGACGTCTGTATTAAATGTCGTTAACAAAGAAGATAAGGCATAAGAGTAAGACAAGGACTGGACGTATGAAAGTAATAGCGAGTTACACCAAAGTAACAAAACAACTAAAATTGACAGAAGGAACTACTTTAATAAAGATCTTATAAGTAAAGTGATATCATATTGACAAAGGAGATATAGATAATATGGATGTTTTTCCTTCGCCACATCGACAAATCTGATGTGCAAAATGCTTGAACTTGCAATTTAATGTACTAGACTAAATATCTCTGGGGAGTAAATACGAAAAAATAATGTGCCCTCCTACCCAATGCCTTTCATCAAGAAAGTCCATTTGACGCCCCCTTTGAGACCAATCTGACTTGAACCGATCGAGAAAGACATGTTCTCAGATTGGTTACCAGATGACAGTACGTGCTAGGATCACATGCACCGTTCAACAGGGAGGATTATGATCATGTGGGGGTTGCAGGTGTGAGCAAACATTTGTTTGACGTCAGATCAGAAATCCCAACTTGTAGCGTATTATCACATTGCGAGGGCTGAACTGTACTGAGATCAGACAGAGACAAAGTAATATAGCTATGAGAGGAAATGGCGAGCAATGTTTCTTTTAAAGGCCTGCAAATTGTAATCCTGGGGAATAAACTCTGCGTAGAGAGATTCAGATAATACTTCAGTCAATGAGAAGAAACTGTTGCTCTACAACTTGATGTCTTTATATATACAAAGAAAACTTTTGATGGGATTTATACAACGTTGCCTCAAGACTATTAGACCTTGCATGGAAGGACGATGCAAACATTAGTATTGAAGAATATACACATGTACCGTTACTCAATTGCGGATATGGAATATGTCTTATCTTCTATCAGATAATAAAATACAACTGCTACAATGAAATTTACATTATTGTGAAATATTGCTAAGCAGTTGTCAGGCCAGTATTCTGTAAGGAAATCCATCTGTTTTCGTGTTACAATGATAGCAGAAAAGTCAACAGTCCTCCTAAGCAATTTCACTGTCCATAGCCTGTTGCTGTTCAATAGAGTCTAGTAGAAGTACTACAACTTTACTTTCATGACATGGCATGAAACGAAAGATTTATAGCAAATCAACGATTTCATCAACATTGCTGTTGCGACTGAAAGGAGAGCATGTTACTTTGTTGGCGGTCGTACAAATATGAATTCAATAACTCCAAGGATAGTTCAAATGAGACTTCCAGTAAAGAGTTGACACCATTTCATCTATTACAATGGTCTGTTTTCTACTGACTGTCCAAAATGGGTATCTCTGCTGCATTATAATTATATCACAATATGATTTGGATATTTTGCAGTTCGAATATACAATGCTCTCAATATAGATTCTTGTGTTACTCCCAACAAAACTTCAACACCAATGTAACTTATAGTGACATCATTACCAATACACTCAGATTGTTTCTTGGCGTCACAGACTGAGTTTTTGGTGAGAAGAAACTTTGACAGTAAAAGACAAGTGACACTCATAGAATCTGAAACAACAAATCAAATAAGAAAACAATCCATGAAGGCCTTGTTGAGTAATCGGGTTGACAGACAAAACTCACACTGTATGTTTAGCATACTATCATAGGAAATTTAATGAAAGTAAAGCCAATTGAAAGTTTTGTCTAGTAACAAACGTTGAATGACTAGTATTGAATCAGGATTTATCTACCAAACCAGAATTGTTGTCTTACATTAACCAACACACGTTCTGAGAACCAGTTGGTTCTATTGCTCTGGCCTAACGACAGTTACCTTCTACTTCCTCATACCGCAAGGTGGCACTGATGCGTGGTGGATGGTCGACCGGGTTATCCGGCCAGAGAGTAATGCTCTTTCGATAGCTTGTAGTTCAATACGGCTGCCCTTTTTGGGTGGTGGTGGTGCTGTATCAAACATGACATAGTCTCTCTCTTTCCGAAGAAATGGGCTTTCCACTTTATGCCTAATCAAACAGGACGTTTTGCAGTCATCACTGAGTTCTGTGATAGCCGTTGAGTGTCGTCTGTTCTGAAGATGACTGAAATATGAACTTGGGCAAAACCAGTCTTTAAATGTGGGGAGGTATTATATCAACAAAACATCTGGTTCGATTTTTCCTATGCTTCGATCTACACTGCATGAAATGTGGAATTTACCAAACGTACCTGATAGAGTAATAACATGAGTGGTGAATATGGAGCATGATATTTATCAGGATTTAATCCAGTATATGATAAAACTTTTAAAACATTACAGAGGTAATGTGAAGTTGAGTTACATTGCATTTGTCAATGACAGACACATGTAAATACATCTTTATTATCCTATACTTTCTTGCGCAATGAAATCCTAAGATACATGTCAGAAACCGAGAATTCGTAATTCCTCAGGCTAACATTGGATTGTCTGAACCATATGCTATGAGCAGTTGAAAAATGTCTTATTAGTTATCTTTAAATGTTACAGGAAAAACCTGATACAAGTAGTAGAACCACAGTCGGAAACGACCAATCGTCCATCATGAGTTAAGGTCAGTCCAGTTGGATTGTTCAGTCCGTGTTCCTTCCGTGTCAGCACGTTGTTGACAAACGTACCGTCCCGACTGAACAGGGAAACACGATGGTTGTCCTAGTCTGCCACGATGATGTTGTCCTCATTGTCAGTGATCACACAACACATAATCTTCAGCTGACCAGGTCCCGAGCCACGTGACCCGCACGTAAAGAGATGGCGAGTCAGGGGGTCGAATATCTTTAAGGTGTGGTTTAGAACGTCACTGATGATGATTTGGTTGATTGTGTTAACGGCCACGCGGAGGGACGAAGAAAACTGCAGTGGACCTCGACCTTTGTCCCCGAACTTCGATATGATATCACCGTTGGGACTGACTACAAACACTTTGTACCCGATAGTAACGATAATACGTCCTAATCGGTCAACAGCGATGCCTTTTGTACATTCACCTTTCTCAGCTGCTCCTGTCACCTGGATGACACCTGACTCCCTCCCCTGTTTGTCCAGCACGTGGATCAAGTGTCCGTCTCCTGTCACCAACAGCTCACCGTTTGCGAGGCCCGCCACACAGCATGGCTTGAAGGTCAAGATGACCTTCTTCTTGAACAAGCCATCTTCATCAAGAAATTGAAGTCGTTTATTGTTACAATCAGCTACCACAATGTTTCCCTCTGCCGTCACAGCGAGCGAGCTGGGAAAGTCAAACTGACCATCTCCACTTCCCTTACCGCCAACGATTTTGATGTGCTTGAGACTGGCGTCACCTTTACTGATTGCTACGTGAGGTCGCACTTGTGCATTTTGTGAATATGAGATCGGCATTCTCACTTGCTTTATTCCACCCACTAGCTTGGGGGCTTCTTGCTCTACGTCAATAACAGGACGGTCAAAACTTAGGTCCATGAAATCTTTGGTCAGTTCGAACTTCAAAATATCCTTCTCGTCTGCGCTCTTCTCTAACTGTCCGATGAGTTCTTTGGATACCGACATGACCTCCGCTGGGCTCCCATGCTCTAGCACATTGTTCGTGAAGTGTATACTATTCTTGGTGGAAGCCAGATACGCCTCTGACAAGTTCATTGTGACTTCAAGCTGTTCCTCTTGAGCAGCTTTTATGGTGCGAAGTTGGCTCACTTTTTCGTCTCTCGTTTTGTTGACAGTGTCAATAATGTTCTCTCTCTGCTTCTCGATCTCTTCTTCTGCTCGCTGAACCTGTGAAGACCACTCATCCTTTATTGTCTGCAACTTTTCTATCCACTTCAACTGTAGGTCTGCGGTGTTTTTAACTGTCGACAGTTGACCTTCGATCTTTGCTCTCTCCCTCTCAGCCGCCTCCACTATCTCCAGATACAGGTGATCTTTGTGCGCTGTCACCACACAATGCAGACAGACCACCCTGTGGCAGGTTTCACAGTAGAACTTGTTTAGTTCGTTGTGTTCGTCACACTTTGAGGTCTCCTTTGCCCGGAGCTCGGTTGCAAAGTGGCCATCCTACAGATCTTCAATTGTTATAGTTTTGTGGGACCTTGAGGCTTTGAACCCACTGTGCATATCATTACAAACCTGACAAAGGTATTCGTTACACTCAAAACAATAAGCTTCAGCAGGATTGCCCTTGTCACAGAACGTACAGGGAACTCCATTTTCCTCTGGCTCTTCCCCGTCTCCTCTTCGTTTCGGTTGTTTTTCCAAAATGCTGTGCAGTTTTCCCACAAGGGAGTTGAACTTCAGCCCTCGGACGCCATTTTTAGGGAGGGGCACGTCCTGTTGACAGGTTGGACAAGATAACTTCCCTCCCGTCTCTATCCCCATGACCCTCTCCAAACACGGCTGGCAGAAGGTGTGAAGACACGGCAGCATCTTAGGCTCCTTGAAGTCCTCCGAACAGATCTTGCAAATGAGAAACCGCTGGATGATTTCGCTCGCTACGGCCGACGCCATCCTTGCCCAGTATGTGGTCTCTGGTACGTCAGTTGAAAGTTCGAGAGGGAGAAGGCAAACTGTATTGATCTCTGTATGTACTTTTCCCCCGTGACATTAGGCTGTTCCATTATAATTGTGACCACGGGTACAAACCTCTGATAGAAGGATCAATGACAAAGTACCTAACATGACATTTTTGTAAACCTGCACCCACTTTGGCAATGATTGGAATTGTATCAAGATTTCTTTAACATTTTAAAGTTATTTTGTCCCATACTGTTTTCTCTTTTCAATTTTAATGTACATTTTGAATGTCAAGTTACTTTCAACTACTGTGCTATTGTTAATTAATGGAATAAAAAAGATGATAGAATATGAATAAAACTTCTGTCCTGTGACTATCTGACACGGATGAAACTGTGGAATTCTAGATGTCAAAGAGTGAACACAATCTACTGAAACGAACAAAGGTCAGTACATCATCAAGAGCAAAAGTCACAATATGGAAATTCGTTTTTTCCTTATGGGTACGCATAACTATAACTATTGCAAAAATAATTTTCCACGTCAATTGTATAGTGTTTTCCTTTAAAGCATACCTTTACAGCATTGATCATAATTGCTGTTGTGAAAGTATTGGATCAGACAAGTTCATTTAGGTCACTCTGTAGTTGCCGCGAAGTGGAAAAGGGGTCTTCATAGAAGTGAGCTATTTACCCTGAGAAGTGAAACCATCCGTCCCCAATTTATATATGTCCGCAAGATATAATGTCACATGTAACGTGATGATATCGGCGGGCAAGCAGAGTTTACTCAAGCAAGCATCAGAAACTGTGAGATTGGACTAGTTCCTGGCGGACTCTCATGTCTCGCAAGGTGTAGCTCTTTCACCATAGACTATTGTTTATGAGAGGGTTGACAACAATACATACTGATACCAGTCATGTATGTTTTACAAACTGCTAAACACTCTCTCTTTTCTCTCTTTTTCTCTTAACAATGGAAGTCGGCAATGCCGGGTGAGTGTCATTTCCGCCATCTCGACTTTTGGTCTTATGACTGTGCATTAATGCCACTGATGACATTAGCTAGCAAACATTTCCCTGCTGCCACCATACGGTGTAAAAACCAAGTCACCTGCACCTAAAATAATGGGTCAACTTTACATCATCTCACATACTGAATATGATATTTTAGGAAACAAAAATGGCCTATTCTTCTTTGCCCTTAGCAAATAATTTGTGATCTTTTCTTTCACACACAGTTCAAGGGAGTGAAAGTGTATTTTCTCAACGACGTTAGTGGGGCAGGTGTACTACAGGAAGGGTGGGATAAAGCAAGTGAGAATGCCGATCACGTATTCAGAGACTGCCCAGGTACGACCTCACGTGGCAATCAGCAAAGGTGAGGTCAAGCTCAAGCAGATCAAAATTGTAGGAGGGAAGGGAAGTGGAGATGGTCAATTTGATTTTCCCAACTCGCTCGCTGTGACGGCAGAGGGAAACATTGTGGTAGCTGATTGTAACAATAAACGACTTCAATTTCTTGATGAAGATGGCTTGTTCAAGAAGAAGGTCGACTTGACATTCCAGCCATGGTGTGTGGCTGCCCTGACAAACGGTGAGCTGTTGGTGTTTGTCGGGCATGTGCTGACAAGGGAGGAACACGGACTGAATAATCCTAGGGGACTGACCTTAACTCATGATGGACGTTTGGTGGTAACTGACTGTGATTACTACGGTGCTACTACTTATGTCCGGTTTTTCCTGTAAAATGTAAAAACAATTAAAACAGACTAAAAAAGCCACTCTTCAAAGGCAGACTCAACTCACCAGAAAAGTCGCCCAAGAGGAACAGCTTGAAGTCATAATAGATTTGACAGAGGTGGACCTGACTTCAACTGAGAGTAGTACTCTTCGACTGGTTACAGCATATGTTTGCCTCAGTAATTAAGAACTGCTAAATTTCTGGAAGGTATTTTAGGATGTAACTGCGTCAGGGCACATAGCACAATAAAATGTATTTACATGCACCATTCATTTACAAACAAGATAGCACTGAATTTCCCATCACAACTGCAATATGTTAGAACATAACTTACATAAGAATCTAATGTAGAGTCTATCTAGGCAAGTAGATCAAAAGTATATGTTGATAAGAAATACGTTTACCTTAGCCGCTGATTTTAACTGGAAATAATGGAATGCTAAATTTAATTAAATGTTTGTCTTAATTTGTCAAGCTGTGAAGCAAACGCCTTAAGCGCGAGGCAATGTAAATAATTAATTCTCCTTCCTAGTGGTTATGTAGAATGGTGACTCAGATTTGTCCATAATGGAAGCATAAATGACTGACAGATTCAATACAGTACAATAAGTTAAATTTAGTTTTAAACAATTGGGGCTAATAAGTCCTAACATCAAAATATACTCTCTCTGGTTTTGTAACTAGAATTACCAATATGCTCACTGCATAAATATATGTACTCAACAAATAAGCATCAAGAATCATTATCACGTAGATAAAGTGGTTGTTTCATTGTCCATCATTAAACATCCATTACTTTTCATATTCTTGGAGTTATCCTTTGCCTCATACAACTAACATAAAACTATTCATTTATGGCCCAGGGCTGCTGTATGTGTGTTTTCCGTATACGTATGGTGTTACAAACAAATACAAATTCAAAGTCATTGCCACATGGATAAAGTCTTTGTTTTTCTTATTCATCATTTAACATTCATTTCCTAGTTATAAGTATTAAGCTATCAATGTTTGCTCCATGAAATAGACATATCAGTTTGTTGGACCCGGGGCTGCTTGGCGTGTCAATAGCGAAAATGTTGCACTACTGACAGGCTCAGGGACAGGTTACCTTTTATTTGTCATTAAAATGCCACCACAATGTTAAAAGCTCTCTAATCTATCCTTTCAGAATATCCTTTTGGTTTGTCCCCCTCCTCCAAATCCGAAACAGTAACGGGGCTAAAAGCACAGTATGTAGAAAAATACTTGATTTCCTTATGCGAGAGGGACGAATAACTAGCTAGTTAACTGTGCGATTATATACAGACTTATTAAAGTCTTATACCGACGTTCCATTATAGTAGCGACCGTTGAACTAACGTTGAACGACTATCAATCTCAAGCAAAGTTCGTTATATGCGTTGATAAAGAACGATTTTTCAGCATTACTTGTATTATACTGTCTTTTAAAGCATACTTTCGCATCGTCAATCATAATTGAAGTTGTGAGAGAATGGTTCATACAAGTTCAGTTTAGGTCGCTCGGCGGTCTCCGTTCAGTGATAATGGCTCCGTGGTCAAACTAAGTTATTTACCCTAACGGGTTAAATCTTCCCTCCACAATTTATATCTAGTCAGCACGATATGATGTCACAAGTGCCAATATTGGAGGGCGAATAGGTAATATTCAACCATCAGCTACTATCAGATGACAAAGGCGGTTAGCTGTTCAACACGATGAGAGTGGTGCCAGACACACAATGAAGTATAGCAATGTAGACCTCTTTCACCACAGTCATGTCTACTGTTTATGGCCGAGAGGAAAACCATGTATACTGACATCATTTATGTACTAGTAGGTTTTCCAACCTTCTGTCAGTAACAGACAGTGATTATGTAGCATCGACATTATCATAGCATCAACAGCACGTTAATCGCTCCAAAATATGGCCATTTCAAAGTGTAGCATACTATGCTATCATCAGATCTAATGAGGATCATGTATAACTTGACTTGAATTCTGCATGACC
>LZCU01074751.1:0-10580 GCA_001663935.1 Asymmetron lucayanum | reverse complement strand
ACGTCAGAATCTGACGTTCTCAGATTCTATCCAGTTATTTGAGTAACAATTTGTTTGCGTGACAAAGAATAGATATAAGAGCATGTAGTATCCCTGTCATATTTACAATCTGCAAACCTATAAGGACCTTCTAAGAACGACTGGGCACCCCTTTGACCCGTAACACACGGGATCTGCCCGATATAGACGTTGATATATAACCATTTAGTTTCTCATATACTGCACATGTACTTCAATATTTGATGTAACGATTCGTGTGCTTTACTGCTGATTGCTTGTGCTCCACGACACACAAATCTATGATTATTTATTACAGACACAGCCATACTTGGTTGCGGTTTTATGACAGATTTATGCTCAGTCAATATGTTATATGAAGTACCGTTCCCCATGGCAGCATCGAAAATGCCGCAGGAAAAAAGGACCTTAGCAGTGCCTGTGCCTAAGGTGCAGAGCCTGGTAGCACATAAGTTGATTTGCTGTTGTTGTAGAGGAGTATTATTTACAGGGACGGGCTGCTAGCCCTTCGCCCTTATTAGTGCTAGAGGTATATTCTCGAATACGGGACACCAATTTTACGCCTCTTCCGAAGGACGGGTACAGCTTCAAGGAGGGATTAAATGGGGTCTCCCGATTTCATGTCAATAAGAACCTGGAGCGCAACCGCGATACTGCCAGAAGAAGCTATAGAAACATCCCGGCCTAATTTCAGCAGGAAAATGCTCCCGGGTAATTCTACCCTCATTCCTTTCGTTCGATCTACCCCAACTCACTGAAAATATCGCCCAGCTGGTGCAATATTCTATGACAGTGCGTTGTCATTCTTAATTTTCCAACACGATTGACCTTTGCGCTTAATTATCAAAATCTGTTTTTTTGCCAATACGACATGTATGACAAAGGGGACCCAAGCATGAGCAGCGGCATTTTGGATTTGAAAGATTTTGTCTATGATCATGACTGCTAAAATTGTCTACTGTGCGGCACAGAACAAGGTGTCAAACGTTATGTACAAAGACTCTCCATCATTTTTAAAGAATCAACCATCATGGA
Organism: Asymmetron lucayanum; assembly: GCA_001663935.1. Lineage (NCBI taxonomy): Eukaryota > Metazoa > Chordata > Leptocardii > Amphioxiformes > Branchiostomatidae > Asymmetron > Asymmetron lucayanum. The sequence continues at coordinate 9,527 of LZCU01074751.1, read as the reverse complement.
TCATGTGTACATTGAATTCCGCCACAAAAATTGTGTCAAACTGAAACTAGGAGGAACACGAGCAGAATGCGGAATGACGTCTGAATGTGTGAGCAAACGATTATGAATGCGTAAGGAATAATTCAGCATTTGTTGTACGTTACGACGTTAATGCTAGATCGCAAGCATGACGAAAGCTAATTATTGGCGTAAATAACCAGTTAAAGCAAAAACCTGAAGCTGTTAATTAGTGATATGTAAACTTTCGTATGGATACTGTTGTTATTTTTAAGTTGAAGATACGTAAAATGAATTTTGACGTTTAAAATTAGGACAATGTTTGAAGACTTCTATGTCATCCACTGACAAGGTACATGTTGCATGTCATGTATGGTAGGTAATCACTGTGTTCAAAAAGTAATAATTCCCAGGACGCAAACTGCTGAACGACCATGTAAGCTCACAATACACTATCGTCACTCATGAGAAATCAAGTGTAATCCAATTAAGTTCCAGTCATTATGCGAAGCCATCCATAAAGATAAATGCAATGGGAGGAACTCGACATCTTTGGTCGACTGGTTCTAATATGAACTACTGTTTGGGGCTATATCGCACGTCTACAACTATGGCTTTCTATGTGGACTTCAACCCACATGGGAAAGATCGTTATATGAAGGGGTTGCGTATCAGTTTGCACGCCATCGTTACTCTCGGTGGTACAGATCAGAGAAATTGTAATTTCATAAAAGTTTCCATAACGCTTCGTGTTCAGAATGGCAGTTTGATTTGAGTTAAGCTAATAGAATAATTTCTTCTCAGGCGAGCAAGCAACGAAAACTTCTATCTACCGTACCACAGTTTACACTCTCAAGATATACCGAGGACTTTCTTCCAACCGCTCTTTCGGCCATGATTGGACCAAGTCTATCTTCTCGCAACTTTTTCACGAATATTTCATGGACACTGGCTCATCGTTTACTGCAAAGTCACGACGTAGCCTACAGATTCTTTTAAATATACTAACGAATACCCCAGCCATTCCAACTTTAAACTAGTTCTTGTTCAAATGGTTAAGAAACATGCACAAAATGAGACAAGTAGACGATAGCCAACTAATTTCCAACTGCAGCTGAATTTTCTCCCAACTGATACACGAAAAGGGTCGGGATCTGTCGGGAAGCCTGATTTGGCAAGGTGAAAACTGGCCTTCCTCGGCAACTTGAGAAAGTTCCTGCTCCAACCATACCTAACTATCGTCTGCCATATCTACTTGATGCGAGGCAACATTTATAGATTGTTGCCTTTCTCCAACTTGACAAGATCATAAAACTGATATGCAGTGTCATCTCTTTGATGAATTGGGTATTTGCCCAGATGAGGACCATACTTTCTACCCAAGTAGTCGTCTGGGAATTAGAAGGGTTAATATTTGGCGCCTTGTGGTCGGATCAGACCTCTGGGATTTCTCTTCGTGAAGAGTTATCGTGGCCTACGGAATATTATGTATCATAGAAAATTGATTTATTGTGTCAGCAGAATTAATAGATAAGTTCATGCCAGGCTCATCTGATAGCGAAGAGACTTAGAGGAGAAGAATTGCTACTGATATAACTTTGATGACGTCAGGGGACCCGGAGACTGAGTCGTTCTCACAGCTATAAGGATAATCCAGTATGTCTGGTAATGGATAGGTACATATTCTAAGACGTAAACTTCATTCTACCAAGATTCTAATTGGATTAGCATTGGCTGCAGGTCAAAGCTTATTGAGGATCTGACTGCAGGCCAATCTACGAACTGTGCTGTAAGGCGTGGTCTCTGCCGCGGGAGAATGGGATTCGTACGCAGAGAAGGACTGCCATGCTTACCCATGATAGCTGGTGTGGTATATTTGCTGACTTGGTACTTTCCGCCCAGAGGTTGGCCGAACGTGGAGATCCTCACGCACCCTCCTGTGCCGTTAGCTGCTGAGGTGAACAAATAGAGGTATCAGTTAATCAAACGTTCAGCAGACAATCAATTAATTAGTACATAATCAGCTGACACAACAGTCAACCAACAAACCAACCAACAACCAACCAACCAACTAACAAATAAGCAAAACAACTAACTAAGCAATCTACTATTCAACATTAGTCAAGTTTATTTCACTTCCTTCTAAGCCTAACCGCTATCAAGAACCAAAGAATCATGACCATGATAACGTGGCTGTTTAGAAGTTACTTACAGAAAACGACTTTTCGTTCATACTTATTCTGCCCAAACGCACCGTCATACCAAATATCATAACACTTACTGTAACAATACGCTCGTAAATGGTAAATTATCACGAGAATACTCATGGAGGTAAAATTATCGGACGTTATGTCGTAACGCTGTGACGAAAGCACTTTGATAACTACTGACGATGGAACACCTTGTTGGTTACTTTGTCTAAAACAATCATGGCAGCTAAACAACATTTGTCTCTTATGATTTTTGTTTCGTTTTCACATACACAAGGAAAACATAACAAGAAAACATGTACCACGAACCCTGATAATACATAAACATATATAAAAGGAAAAACAAACTGAAGTATACAACAAGGATGGGCGGCAACTATCTGTTTTTCCCTATAGCTTGATTTGACACATTTACGCAAATGTTTACTTCTTGAATATCGGTGCTGAGAATTCCCCCCATTAGGTTTCAGCGAGAGGTAACAGCACGTAGTTTTGTTAATGGCGCAAGTGGTGAGAGTTAGCGGGCGGGTACCCCATATGAGCTAATTACTTTGGTTACAGGAGGGATTTCAGAGTGCAGTACGGAGACTTTAATGGCCTCATTGTTAATAATACATGCACGGAGCTATCTCTCTAAATTGGTGGGGCATGTCTCATATGTATTAAGAGTCCATGAAGGCGTCTATGGGAGTTATAGCTATGATATTTACGGGTAATTTCTTGGGCTTTACGTACGTTGGTGGAAACATCAGCAAAGGGGCACTTAAGGATAGATATTTACACTTTGCGTGAGGTTACCTTAATGGAACGCAATTGCAAGCGTTTTAAACTCACCGCGACCCCAGAGAAATGTACTTGAAGTCAGTTGCACCAATGGATATATGAACCCTGGGAGATTATTCTTAACGCACCGACTATCTTAACAAACTCAATAAACTCAGCTCAATCAAAATTAGTGAACCTTTACCCGCGTGACAAATTACAGCAATTTTCATATTCCCATTTGATTGCTGTATGTGTAATGAAAAATAAAAGGTGTATAGCTATGTCAGTTACGCTTGAGAAAGTTAGTGCGATTTCCAGAAGTTAGAAACATAAAAAAATGCCTAAACGCTGACAACAAACACTACAGAATGGCCTAAAATGACTGGTTTGACAGGAGGATGCATCAAAAACGAACAGAAACATACTGAGCAAAAAGGACACAAGTGTGCATTTGGTTGTTAGCCTAGTTTCATCCTGTCAACGTTGAGTAGAAATTTAACGTGCCCGCATGGGCTATTCCATAGCAGTGCACCTCAGTACAACCATGAAGTAATGTTTCGTTCACTTGCTACGGAAATTCCCGGAAGCAACAGAAATCTCCTGGGACAATTCATTTACTTGTCGTCGCCATAGCTGCAGCATCAAGTCCATGAAAATATTCGCGAAATCGACCGAGCACGACTAGCGGAAACGTGCCGTGCCATTGGGCGGTTGGAAATTATCCCGACCCGTAAAGCAAAACACTCTCTGGTAAGATCGATATTAATAACACCACCTTTTCTGCAACAAGCAAAGATATCAGGATAAATGCAGTTATAGAAACATACAGGGCTGTGTAGCACTCTTTGATATAGAACTATAATACTTTCACTTTAAGTTCTAGGATGAATTTAACATTATCAAGCTGTTGAACCACAAAAATGGTGGTAGTTTTATGCATACTTCAACTGACCCAAGCTAACCTCAAAGAATTGATCATCGATTCGACTGTGATTATGACACCATTAAAATGAAAAGTCAACCTTTAAATCTGTGCAGTTATTGCAATAGATCACATTGAAGATAAAATGGGATGGCAACTTCTTACCCCGTCCTTAACCCGTTCAACTAAAGCAAATCAAAAGAGTTACAATACACCGCATCTTTGAATTGGACGAAGCGTATGGTTTAAAATCGTCTCTCTCGGCGCACAATGTTTTCCTGCAAACCATATAGCACCCGAAGCGCACGGTAATTTTCCTTCATTTCATAATCTGCAGTTAAGTTGACAGTAGACCGCTTTCAATTTGATTTTGGTACCAATTTAGTGGAAAGTTGTCAGTGTCCTTGCACCAGTTCTAAAACCTTACTGCAGTGGAGTCACTTAAGGACGATTCATAGACACAATTTAAGAAGACCGCTTTGGCAGTTTTAGGCTAACTGCTCCCTAATGGCCGTTACAGTTACTAAAAGCGTTTAGAAAGCACGAAGAACTCCCCTGTGATCAGCACGAGACACATTGCAACGATGGCCTTGTAATTGCCAAGAATGATGTTTTGGTTAGCTCTAAGAGTACGAAGACGCATGGGAACAACACAACAACGGTGTAACCGCTCCTTTTCAAACTAATCTAAATGCAGTGTCCTGTTGATCGGCTAAAAGTGGATCCACATGAAAGTTGACTAAACTGGTGCACTGTATGACTTTTGTGTCACGATATGAAAGAGTTGGGTTATTTTTCCTGACACTAAAGCCAAGCACGCTGACACCGCTGGTAAAATCCGCTTACACCGATTTATATCATCTCACAAACTTCAAAGGAATGCCGTTTTCCGTGTCTTAAGCCGTCTGCGGGAACATCGATCAAAATCGGTCCTTCACTGATGCGGATCTCTCCCCGCAGTGCCGGGCAGATGTGAAGGCGGTAGAATAACACAAAGTACAGAAATCTCCACAAGCTCATATTTCATCATCTTCTTGTCAACAGCTTTTGTCAAGTTTTCAAAGATCGACGGCGACCCGTGACCCCTTGCGCCTTTGCGTGGGTCCAAGGTGAAGGAAGAAACTGCAATTGGTGATAAATCCTGCCGCCATATTGTAGATTAAATGAACCGTGCCTGCTGAGCTGCACTGTAGAATTCTGTCGGTTTGTTACATGTGAGTGCTGCAGACATTCTGTCGGACCATTGTGATGGCTTGTAGCACATAGCGCAGCAAATGCCGTACTGTTTATTCAGTTGTAGGATATATTTTTCCAGGGACCTTTAAAATGATTGGCGCACCTCCTCAGACACGGGACAACATTTTACGTCCTTTTCGAAGGACAGGTGGAGCCCAACAAGGTTGCACCATACCTAGAAGTGAACCCGGGTCTCCCAGTTCCCACTCATTAGAGCCAGGAGCTCAACTGTGAGGCTGCCTCCAAAATAGTCTCTGGGGACATACAGTGCAACAGCAGAGGCTGTACGAAAATTCTTGGTTAAGCCAAGTGAAAACTTTTAAGAAACTAGCATAATATTAAAATACCTCAATCCGCCAATAATTCAGACAGAACGACTAATTTATTTCTCTGATCCTCCATGAGCACGGCTCCATCTCTAAAGCTATCGGCTATTCCGGAAGGAGCTTTGCATAGCTATTATGATGACTGATAAAAAAGTACTGGTTCCGTCATAACTATTCTTTTACTATCCAACCATCGGCAAATGAATACAAAGATACGTCAAACTGTATCAACACATCCGAGAAAACCTTACGTGAACTGTTGATGATATTCGACCGTGATGTTTTTATAGGAAGTATGAAAGACGATCAATTGTTTAACCGCCGTCGAGGGACCCCTATGTGCGTCAGTAGTAGGTGATAAACACTTGACCCAAAGGCACGTAATACGCAAGCAGCTATAAAAGCGAAGCTCTTAAGCTAGGAGATAGAATGTGGGGATTAATAATGATACAGGTGTTTTCCTTCTTTGGCTTTTTTTGGTCCTAGGCCACACTTTAACGATCTTAGCGCGCTATCTGCTGCGAATGCGAAAATCTTAGACTATCGTATGTCCATTCTTAGATCCGAACAGGATTGTATGCATTCCTGTCTATTTGGGTAGCTTACATGCGAATATGAATGACCAAGAATGTGCAAACAGGCTAGTACTGTCCATTATGACAGGGGCATAATGCAGCACGGGACTGAACATTTGCACGATGCAGTATGGGAGTTTTCAACAATATTCACGATTGTCCAAGATTGTGACATTCTTGTAGGATCGTAAAATAAAATCACAAAAATATAATAGAGGCTTTAGAAGTCACTAAATTCACTTAACTAGTAGATTGTTAGAATTGTTCCTGACTGAACAATATTGTTGTAAACAGCATATTCCAGGACGCAATCAATAACTTTTTTTCGGCAAACTAGGTATTAGACTAAGTACGATTAACCCAAGGCCGGGGGATATCAGAGATATCAGACATTGAGTAACTTTGGATGACACTATAGCGTGTGATGAGGATTTCTTTGCAATCGTATAAAACGATTTTAAGTCAGTTGCATTTAAAAGCTCTGTAAAAAACGATTGGTACATAAGTGACTCCCTAAAACTCTCTAAAACAACGATATTGAGTGAAACTCAACCCTGGAGTATTATCGGAACTTGTCGGTTCTGCTCTGTGATAGATAGTGGCAGGCTGAGCCAACGCTATCCCCAAGCAAGCGGCTTAGCGATCGCTTAAGTCCAAACCCACAAGAATGCAGAAGTAAGGAATAAATATTCGACCTGTGCCGGGTGTTGAATGGCTCTGTCGGCCCAACTGACGGACTATATCGATTTGTAACGGCTTTAGCTAGACGTGAAAAATATCTTCTTTCTCCAAATGGTCTGAATTATGGAAACGCCGTCAGTTGAGGAATAACGTGTCAAAGTTAGGAAGAGTTCTGGGCACTCAATGTCAGGGGTGTCTGTTAAATGGTACATTTGTGAATGTCAGATGTAACTAGTTGATATTCATTGTAGGGGTTTCCGCGTCTTCATACACCTTTAATGGGATATAACCTGATGTGAAAGTTACGGCCGGCGTTATGGAATGTTATAATTGTCAAACTATCCTTGGCAATATAAGATAACGGCCCTTAAATTAATAATGCCTGAGGCACACTGCCCGGTAGCACATAAGGCAGCAAGTTACCTTCCTGTTTCGATAGCAAGGCATACTTTTACAGGAAGGTACTTTTGAGACCCAACCGCATAACTTGCTAACGGCATGGCGTATGACAACCGAACGGTAACCGAAATTTGAGTGGAGTAACGTACAGGCAAAAAATCATTTCCATAATTTTGATACTATTATTATTATTTATTTATTTTGATACTATTATTATATGATTTTTGTCTAAAATTGCGACAACAGGGAATTCTCTAAAACTGGAATGCAATTGAATGCAAATAAATGAAGTAACTAAATATTTCTGATAAAAAATCTATCTCCTAAGGTTTATGTTGTCATTGGCGAGATCAGTCATGCCATAATGACGTCAAAAATGACGTCATAAATGACGTCATACGTACCGCCATCTTAGATCCGCAATTTTGAATTTCTTGAAATTTTAATGTACATGTACTTGCAATTAGGTACTTGCACTAAACTTTATCCTCATTAATTTGGCATGCGTCAATGCACTGTTACATGTTAGTGCTGTTCTTGGAGAAAATGCGGGGCAGATGTTTCACATAAGCCACATCGGCAGAAAGAACACATCGTAACAGATAGCAAGTAATTCCGTTATATCCACTTTCTAAACAGATCTTACCGGCAATACGAATAAGACCTTTACTTCATATTCCAAAGGGGTATGTAGTTTATTCTGCAATTGTGAGCTCAAGCCAAAGGTTTTAGAATCTACTTCATAGGTTATCAGTTTCATTTATCATAGCATTCGTGACGCTTATCGCTTGATAGGCTTTTGGAGTTATGTAATTTATACCCTCATCNNTGACTCTTTCTGACGTTTGGTGTGTTTCCCTGTCTTTTATACCATCCTTTTTGTTCCTGTAAAGTACCCGGTCTTTCTCCTGTCGAAATGTGGCCGGGGCATTACAGAGCGTTGTTGTTTGGGTTTGAAATAATCTGTCTATAATACGTCCTGCGACGGAACCAGCTACCGTACTTCAATGTGGAGGAAACATGCTGCTTTATGTGTGGCCAGGCCCTGTGGCACAAGCACGTGTGTCGTGTGGTTGACAGGTTTCCTCACAGATTAATGTCGTGTGATACCAATTTGACGGATTCCAAGCGATAGCGATTTTATGTGGCTAAACGCAAACCTTAGCCAATAGTTGTAAGATGCACTCGCGCGTCTGATATACCTCTAGGAGTTTACGTCGTTGGAAGTTTCATTACAGCACCCACCTAAATTCAGTCCTAGGGAATGCCCTAGAATGTGCTATTGATTTTTGTTGAAAGTCTTTATCCCTCCTGCACGCACGGGTAGCGCGGGCGCGTTAAGACCATTTACACTTCCATTGCTGAAGAATAAGCCTAGAAAATGATCTGTGTTTGATGCTTAGGACACAACAGTGTACTGTTCTGGTTCTCGGATTAGAGCAAACAAACAAATAAACGCGGACCTTTTGACAGTTCGAGTATGTTGACTATTTAAACGGTCCGATAAGTACTGGAGAATGAAAACGTTTATCAAAACATCGTATTAACCATTTTTGCGTGGGTTTATTTTTGCTTATTGTGAATTTGTGGCAATGTGGGGCCTCCTACAGACTACTTGCTGTTCCTATCTTGTTTTCTCCCACCCTCTCTAATATTCTTGCAAACGTCTGTGAGACAAGATATCAAATCTAATCATTTTGAGATCTTACTATACTTAAGGTCCCCACTAGAAAGCTAAGGACGGTGCGAGTTTTTCCAGACTTGTCCATGCCGGGAGGCGAATCTGTGCTGGTCGGGCCGCTTGATACGCAGAATTTCATCCAGATATGACCAACGACAACGTCGTACACCGATATGTCACAGAGACACGCCAAGTCTACCCACAAGAGTAATGAAATGCAGTTTGTAGGCTCATATTGTGTGAAATTACCACAGCTGCACTTCTTAGTCCGTGCACTGAACGCGTTTCAACCGAGACGTCATGAATAATAACTCCAGATGTTTCTATTACCTCAAGTGGAGGTTACACCCCCTTTCCATCACCGGAAACTTCTATCGTTTATTCAAACTGCGGCAATCTCTCTCCCGTCGTAACGGCCTTTCACTCTAATCACAGTACATTACATCCTGGACCAAGTAAGGCCATACGTGGATGTTTGACTATATGTAAGACATCAGCATGATCATACATTTTTGTCCGTTTTTAAAGAAAAAAAATTGCTATGATAAACATCGTATTAAGAAGGTGCAAAGTGACTTCTAAGGAAGAGAACAGTTCCAAAACGAAGGATTTATTATTTGTAGTAACGTTCATTTTTACCACGATCAAGAGATCACTAGCACTACAATATTAAACATTTTTTTGTTTGAATTTTGCAAAACATTTTTTAACAGAAGTATGACTCTGACTCCAGGA
>LZCU01074360.1:0-10532 GCA_001663935.1 Asymmetron lucayanum | reverse complement strand
GCTGCAAGATTTGTGGATTCAAGAAAAACATGGTCATTCCTGCTAAACACCAGTTTTCTCACACAACAAGAATATGTTAGGTTTTGGATTTGCCAGTGTTTTTTACAGACACCCCAAGGGTACACCTACTCATATCGATCAAACACGGGACCAACTGCTGAACGCCTCGAGCGAAGGACTGCAGACTGCTTCAGTATCATGCAAATAAGTGTTAAAAACATTTCCGACTTTACTGGGCAAAAGTGTGAGATTGTTAACTGCTACACCAAGTCAGAAAGTCCGCCTGACCATTTCTCTTTGTTTTGAATTGAATTCTTTGGTTTTTTGATTAAGCTAAAAAGTAGAATGTTAATTACTCTTCGAGAAGTTCTGGAGAAGACGAATTAGCTTGGTATATTAGCTTCATAATTACAATGATGGCGCCTGCCTGACGATCAAACATGTTCCGCCTTTATTAGCGTTAACAGACTATGTATGGCATTTTCCATATTCTTCACAAGAATGTGATAGATGTTGGCTTAAGTAAAGCGTATTTATCTTAAGCGTGCAGCGTAAGATTGAGACGTTCAATGTCACCTTCTTAAAGATGAATTCCTTTCATTTTATACTATTCATGACAACAGAAGATCTACTTTTCATGAAAACGTATTACTCTGGCGCGATGTTGGTTTCTTTGGGATGCCTCGCGTTAATAGAAAGGAGCATCAAGGGAAATCATTGAAAATAAATGACTAGGAATTCTACTTCGACAAGAAAATGAAACATGGGCCGCGCTGATTACGCGAAGTAGCATTCATAACACCCGTCTTATTTGTTCAGAGGATTTCACGGTTTGTAAAAGGCTATGTTGTGTGGATCGTTTCTGCCATGGCAAGAATTTATAGTGTCTGCAAGACATGCCAGCTTTAATTTAAGTTAACAGTACATTGAATTTTGTATATTTTTCTTAGTTATGTTGTTTATATAACGTCGTTAGGTATTTCTGTTAACACAGAAAACTATGAGCTTCCCCTTTCTGCATTGTACAATTTCAGTTGCCACTTTAAACCAACAATGTTAGGCTGTAATGGATAACGTGTGTTAACTTCTGATTCAATGACACTTTGTATTTCTTGTTCATTGCTAGTTATATTCTGTACTTTAGTCTGTGTAACGTTCTCTTGGTTGTTAAAATTGTGGATTTAGACGATACAGTCCTACGTAATGTATCTTATGTACATGACGTTCCCGTGTCGAGAAGTTTTCTGTTCCTTATTTCAACATTCTTAACATTATCCCTTCCGTGACCTTGAGTTTCAGTAGGTGACCTTGAATGTATGGATGGTCATTACGTGAACGTATAAGGTGGAAAATCTTGTTGCACACACGATTATCCTAACTCGTTTTAAGAGGGAACCTTTTTCTCTCTCTTCTGCTCATTACCCAAGACATTGACCCAACGGGTTGACTTGAAAATTATGGAATGACCTCTAATTCTAGCCACAATATAATCATCTAGCTGTGAGCTTTCTAAGTTATTGTAATGTACACAAAACGGCGGGAAACTGGTTGACCCTGTGACATTGCTATATGGACATGAAATGGGTACGGTCTGACCTTGGTGAAGGTGACTGCCAGTTTGATGGAGAAATCTACTTTTGATTACAAAAAAATGTATACTTGGGCCGTCAAAGCACGAAAATCGACATATTCATAGTTTGAAGATTACACTTTTTTCTTAAATTCAAGCCCCACTAAATGTATCCGACATTAGAATTGCACAGCTCCATGAATACACACAAACAACGATAAATTTTAGTCACTCCCCGTTTAGCTATCGTGTATTTACACACACACACACACACACGCGCGCGCGCGCGCACAAACACAAATGAAAATGTACTTCCACTGATTCAGGACCAGTAGGCTCTGTAACGACCAAAAGCTCCAATAAGTGTGGGCTTGTCGAGGTGCCTGTAAAACGCCTGTGTCATATCGGTCCCACAAAAAAAGTTCGACCATAAGCACTAACTGACCTGTCGTAAAACATGAAGACGCCCATGAGACCACTGTCCAGACGTGTGGAGAATGATGCATAGACGATGGGTAGATGATGAACCTGAAATAGGGGCGTTTCGGAGGTGTGTCGATGCAAGATAACTTTACCAATGAAAAGTGTTCTTTACTTTGAGAGCAAACCCGAAGGAGAAAAGAAAATAGAGTCAACAACAACAACAACAAATTATCACAAATGATGTTCAACAACAACAGAAGTAAGAGCAATATTCAAAACACATTTGGTGGAAAAAGGAAAACAGCATATCGGCACACTGGGAACAGTTTTTATAACGAAGCTACAAATCTAATAATTTTCTAAACAAATCTGAAGGAAAAGGGTAAACAACAACTACAAACTGTGACAAATTGTTAATCTGGAAAAATACAGTCCGAAGATCTTACTGGTCCGTAGCTTTAGATACACAAGAAAGATGTAAGACCACACGTTTCTTAATGTTAATTAAGTTCCTCTTACCAGTTACATGGTTATGGTCATTATTTGTATTATATCATTTTAGACTGACGGCATATTGAATGCGTTTTTCTATTCCAGTATTTATTACTAATGTATAAAAATACCTGCCTATTTAATTCAGTAACTATTTCTTTATCAGTAATAGATTGCTTGGCATTGACGCAGCATTTACTCATTGGGAGAGTTTTTGCCTGTGCATCTTTTAGTATTTAGCGGATCTTAACTCTTGACAACCTTAATAACGCAGACATCATATGCACATCACTTGTTGTCTGAATGTTCTCAGTGAGGCCAAATGTTTCACTTTTCTTTCTTCATTATTTATATTGCTCACTCTGCCACTTATTGTAAAGAGTTTACAAGTGAATATTTAGTGTACGCTGTCATTCCTTACTCATAATACCAGTTACAGATTTTATCGGTTATATATTATTCAGGGGGTATGATAGATATTGAAAACGTCATAAAATGCAGCACTCGTGTTATGAATGCCCAAGTAAATGCTATTCAATTCCGTAAGCGTGTTTCCCTCAAAGCTATGGTTCACATAGTTATTATTATTTTCAAGACTATATTTTGACCTGTTGTTTAACGTTTCGTATGATGTGTCATGTTTTTGTCGATCAACAAAGACATTTCTTCAGTTCAGTTTCAGTACTTTCTCGGTCATTAAAGTCCTTGGTCATTGACTGCCTTTATAGCGATATTAACTGCGGATGACTGTAAAATTTTGTGCGTCTGCACTTAGTACTTCATTGAAGACTATATAAATAGGACTGGCGCTCTTACGGCTACAACTTATGTCTAGCTCATGTGTATTTGCTAGGAAATAGAGATAAACATCCTAATATCTACAATATTATCTTTTTTTGCTTGTTTTTTTTTTCTCGGAAATCTACTAATTTCAGTATCTCAGTTTAACGAGGCTTCTCTCAAAATCAGATTTAGCTTAATTCGTATTGGCTTGGTATGTAACCTATTTTAAAATATGTACATGGAATGCACCAACATTTACAGCGAAAAATTCTCCAAAAATGATTTCATGCACATGGTATCCATGTAACCAATCAAGAGGCAACAGATAGGAATGTCGAGAAATTCCATTGTGAATACGTTGAGTCGTTTATGACGTGAGATTTGTACAACTGTCACCTACAGATCACGCACACGTCAAATGTGTCCGTCAACTGTGATTATTTCGAAGATTTAGAACACGCTAGGAGGACGAGAAGAGTCTGTAGTGGTGACCCCGCACATTTGCCGTTCTCCCCGCCATGAGCGATAGAAGATAATGGGTAATCAGGGATCGACATTTCCTTGCGGTGCTTAGTACGGCTCTAAATGGGGCCCTTGAAAGTCACATTTTTCTTCTCACTGACGGCAACTTCGGATTTCTTCCCGGCTGTGTTGTATGGTGTGCCATGCGTTGTACAAATGAATGTTCTTGGCTGGCGTTACACATTGCTGGAATTACATGCATGGTCCATCAATTGTCTACAGCTTCTGTTTATAGACTCGGAGGGTAAGGATTTGAATCCTGGCTGTCACATGGCATGCATGATATACGGGAAATGTTTGCAGTCCTATCAATGAGACGGTGTAACTCATTAACGACGATTCATCCTAAATGTAAAAAATTTAAGGGGGGGGGGGCTTTGACAACCTTCTTCTAAATTCTGCTATAGAAATGCTGTACTGCCAAGTTTGCTGCCTAAGTGCCTCCAGGTACTGCAATAATCTATCCATATACAGAATGTCCTTCTTATTGCTAGTGAGGGAATAACTAAGTTGCAGGAAGCTGAATCTACATCGAGTTGCATGTTCGATTTTATCGCAACCATTTGTGCTCTTTTGACGTCAAGACTACAAAGAGAAAACCAGCTTTTAGTTCGAGTAAGCTGGTTCTACTGCAACCTAATGAGCGTATACTACATCATAACAGGTAGAAGCCCTGGAAGTCTTTTGGAACTACCTAACGAACTTAAAGAACCTAATAAAACATAAAATTACCTGTGCTTTTTCGAGACATCCAATCATGCATATACGCACTGGCATAAAATGAATAGAATCGACTTCTTCATCAAAGAACTCAACGATATTCATCAAAGAAGAATTCAACATCAAAACAAGTCTCCAACATGATTGCCTGGCTTAAGCCACCCTACGCCAAAATTCTCACATTTAAAGTTTTTTTCTCTTTACGGCAGCCAAACTAACATTGTGTCGCTGTACTCACTCAACAAATAGTTTTGCCGGCGGCTTTACCATCAAGACTAAAATAATCTTTGACTTTTACCCCGGGAAAATCCCTGCAACTCTAATCATACTGTGACTACCTCCAGATTGAAGTGCTTACAGATAAGGAAAGCCATTTCAGACGACGTGAAGTTCACTAGGGGTTTAAAAGTCGAAAAAAGTCTCCCGTATTTCAAGGCGTAATTTGCTTTCGGACTGTTGGGAGACCCTGGAAATGCCAATTAGGCGACGGGGGTGAAACCGTCTTTGGGTGTCTTCGGTAACAATCATGGTGGGAGATTGACGATGATGAGGGGAGGCGAGGTGTCCTGGAGTCATGGCGAAGATGGGCGGCAGATAGACTCCATTTCACCTCCAGCAAAAGGTCTATGTCACTATTGGTAAAGGTGATTCCATTTGACATTTTAGGTAGGGTTTTTGCCGTTGTCCTACCTGTTTCCTTATGAGCAGTGCCTTTCAAGGCATTCCTGGTGTTCTGGATCACTTCTTTAAATTCAACTTTAAACAAAAATAGAACCATTTGGCTATGGTGTTGGTAGCAGAAATTAATGAGAATATATTCATAGCGTTTTGATTTAGCTTGTTTATAAGCTAACAAAAGAAGTCTGGTGGAATCATAACCTTGTCACATGATAACTGAGCACAGCACAACCCAAGGCGATACTGATACGAAAACAAACGATTGGAATATGATGCTTATTCCAAAAACAGTTGGCATGTACTATACTGACACTTCATCCTTGCTGGCCATCTTTATTAATATTCATTTATTTATTTGTTGCTTGTTTGTTTTGCATCCCCATCAAACCACAATGAGGCGCAGCATACCAGGCTTCTACTGATAAGTACACGCCGGACGAGATTATTTGATTTACTGACCCCTACTCTTATCAATTAAGTGTGATGGATTCTTTTACGTCTCCAGTCGTGACTCGCCTCCAACACGGGACCTCTGTATTAACGTCCCATCCAAGAAGACTCAATGATATGCAGTAGAGTACAAGTAGGTGTATAGTGTATAGAAAGACAGACGAACACCTGTGTATTAGTGTCACAGTCTTACACTTGATAAGTACGCTAAATACACTAATCAATCAAGCATAAGAAGGAAGCACTATTGCAAAAGGAAGGAGATTTGTTAAGATGTGAGATTTAGATACGTGTACAGATGCTACATCAAGATAAGTGCATCAAGATTACTTATTAAAAGGCAGACTCTGGCACTAATACTTAGAAAAGAAGATTTCTTTGTAGATGAAACATGAAGATATAATAGAAATAGAAATAACATTATGATATTCGTCAATAATCTTACACATGCTAGGTTTATTTATATATCTTATATTGCAGCCGTTATACACTATTCGTCGATGGATGTGGAATATAGTGGAACATTTGGCTAGATAATCAGATTAAGATGGGGTCAACTGTTCTTCAACAGCCACTGAAGCATATTTAAATAGTTTGTGTGTTGTATAAATGTGTTGCAGGTAACGCAAACCTTTGCTAAAAGATTGCATTTCCAACAGTGTTAGTTTGGTCATTAATTTAAATGCATAGGATGATTTGAATACTTGAATTGATTTGAATGAATTAATTATCGTAATGTTTCTCCGAAGGATGCATCGATGAGAGTTACATGTACTAGTATGTAGAGTATTGTTTTGCTTGTGATTTTAGTTTCTCTGAAAAGCTCGTCACGTTTATGTTTGTCATAGCACTTATAGTTGAAAAAAAGTCTGACTTTCAATGGCTCTGACATTTTCCAAACAGATTGTAGTATAAATTGAATATTCCAAATACAAGCTGACTAATGTTATTCCGTACAATCCCTCACAGATCCAGCAGTTTGCTTTTACGCTGAACTGTTTTGTCGCCCGAGTCGCTTGAACCACCGCTCAAGCACACTGGATAGACACTATCTCCCGTCTGACTAGTTTTCCCGTCGCCATTGGAAGCCTCTGCCCGTATGTCTGGCCTTGTTGGCCGCTGGGTTAATGCAGTCTTTCTTGTTCTCCGAGATAAGCGCTCCGCAGATAAAGCCTTTCAAGATAGGAGGAGATTTGTAAAAGCCTCCATTCGGCTAACTGGTTGAGCCACGAGGTTGGGTGAAGGGTTATGGCGGCGGGAGGGATTGTGCAGGCGTCGGGCTGTTAACGTTCTGTCGGTGGGATGTCTGGATACATCTTGTCATAGAGTAGTACTTGTAGGTTTTTATTGTAGTACTACATGTTGGTGATTTTTATCATGTATTACCAGTCCTTCTTATCATGTATTACCAGTCCTTCTTGCCACATGTAGTACAACATGTAGGTCCTTCTGATCATGTAGGGCCTTACTAACTGTATTACTACATGTAGGTCCTTCAGGCGATGTAGTAATACATGTACGTCCTTCTTATCAAATAGGTCATTCTCATCATGTAGGTCCCTCTTATCATGTAGGTTCTTCTTGTCATATAGTATTACATGTAAGTCCTTCTTATCGTGTATTGCTACATGTAGGTGATTCTTATCATATGCATGTTGGCCTTTCGTATCATGTAGTACTATATTGCCTCTACCATTTTCAACAGTGTTTGCGTCTTTGACGTTTGTTGAATATGTGGAGATGACAATATAAAAGTCATAAATGTTCAAGTGCTACATATAGGAATGCATATAGACCTTTCTCCAAAGCACACGTCTCTACATTTTGGAGACAGGAATTACTCTACGGATTGACACATTTGTAAATAAATATGTACATCTTTGGCTTTGGTTTATGCGCCTCTCATTCAAAACATGTTTTATTTGTACTGCATGTGCAATTAGCGAAGATCGGGACTAATACATGTTAACTGGCAAGTACTTTAGGTGTTCTATAAATCATACATTATCATTTGTACGAAAGCACATAAGAAAACATGCAGTGTGAAATTACCACCAAATCTAAGCGTAGTAGTATATAGGAGCAATGATATAACTATACATACTCTGGTTGTGGCGGCACAAAGTCGGTTCGTATGGCCTTTCGCCGTACCGTGAGTGACCCATATGTCTAGATACGTCACAGGCTGTCGGTAAAGCCATCGGTGTGACGTAACTGACGCCATTCCACATCCACCGTTACTGGGTTGATGTGCCGTTCAGAATCATTCCAGTTAAGTATGTGTTTATGTGGCGTTCACTGTCAATGGTCATCACAGGCGACTTCTTTGCCCTTCAGCCGATTTCTGTCCTACATGTCATACAGTTTTTGGATAGTCTTACTTGCCGAACTGTAGAATTGAGAAAATCTAACACCACATTGAAAAACAAATTCAGCACAGAACTAAACGTTATAAACAACCACTCCTTTCCCATCTGACCTTTGTTTGAAAAATGCGTCTAGTATTATTCCATTTCCTCTGTTGTTGTTACCTTCAATTTCAGGTGATTTTCCCATTTTATTGAGTTTTAAGTTTGTGATGAGAACGGGATTTCAGATATGGTTTTATTTTTTTATTGATGCGTAAAGAGCGTTCACCGATTTAGCCAAACAGAACGCAACGCTACAGAAGCGTACCCTTAGTGTCGTACCATGTCAAACGTCTCCGCCGACCTTTTCAAAGTCGGATGAAACAGCCCATAACATGTCGGTCTGGGGTCAAGTAGTTAGCACGATACGACCCATTTGTTTCCACGGAACACGGTTAGGGCAGAAGAAACCTCCTGGAAAGATGTTTTCCGCATTTTGTATTCCACGGGTTCTTACGTATACGTTATATGGACTGACCGCAGAAACGTGATACATTTGCGTGTGGAAACACACACAGATATTAAAACACACACACACACACACACACACAGGAATAACACTGGGTAAGGAAAATTATGGACATATCCCAGCAGCACAAACGAAATGAATCGGTAATGCTCTGGAAGTCTAATTCTCGAGAGACCGTATAGAAAAATGATTTTGTGAATCACGACCTTTGGAAACCTTAAATATGGTGCCAGAGTATAAAATAAAGCAAGGTCAGGTTGGAATACAGTTTACCCAAGTTTTGAAAATAAAACCATGGCAGATGAGGTCATTGCAATAGAGTGGAGAGAACGAGCATATTATTAAGTATTCTATACTTGTAGCATAAGAATAAGCAAGCAAGAATACTCAGCCTATTAAAAAGCAAACAATATTAAAGACAGAAACAAAAAATGATTTTTTTGGGTATGTATCAATCGCCGCAGCCTTCTTATCTATCTCAAAGCAATGTATTACATGGAATCAATTTGTTGGCGTGTATATGGGCATTGACATCGTCCGTTTTTCAAGACATAGCTACATGCCTTACTTGTTCTTATAACTACTTTCTAAAGGGGCCTTTGTGGATGTAATCCTCTATCAGATCAAGATCAATGTGCGCTGATGTTATCCCTAAACTGAAGCTCCCGTGGCCTAACTGCCGCCGACACAGGTCACAGGCGTTACAATAATGACACCGCCAAATGTCAATGGATATCTTCGTCTTGACCTTGATACACCATGTTGCTAGAAGGGCCAATTTGGTCGACGGCGGGAGCATCTGCAGGAGGCCATGCAGGGAGGACATTACGAGGAAATGTGGGCACGCTACAGCGCATTTCGCGCGTAAGTTGTTTTACATGGCAGTAATTTAGACCTGCGTCGTTTTCTCTGCCTGAGTGATAATGTTATCAGGCCATAACGGTAACGGGACTAGGCGATCACCATTTGTCATTTTCTTTTATAGTCGGTGACAGAAATTCTGCTTGAAAAAGGAATGGCTTGTGAGCGAGCGCGCACGAGAGATAGTCAGGCATACATACAAACAGACGAACAGACAGACAGGTAGCCGGAGAGACAGTCAGTGACAGACGAGAGTAAAAAGGAGAGAGAGACAGACAGAGAGAGATAGACAGGGACAGAGAGAGAGAGAAAGAGAAACTGAGACAGACAGATAGAGAGACGGCGAGCGGGCGAGAGAATCAGAGGAAGCAAGTGGAATGCAGAAAGACGAACAGTAAGAAAGAGGTAGAGACAGACAGACAGACAGACAGAGAGGCAGACAGGAAGACAGAAAGAGACCAATGTTTACATTACTAATTTCTGAGCGTATATCACATTGCGTTCACAATATTTTGATTAGTACCCATCGTTCTAGGAGCGTGACACTGTGAGTCGTCTGGCTCAATTTTCGCCTGTTTTCGTGTGTGAAGTTCATCTCCATGCCGTGAGAGAATGTAAGTGAAAGAAGGAGCTAATCTCCCAGCTAGGATTAGAGGAGCTTCACTCCTGTCATGGCACCGTGAAGACTAATCCAACGCTGAATACCCGGAATACCTGTTGGGAGTTGAAACTCTGTATCGCTTTACGACAATGTAGTTTGTTGTTTTGGCTTTCCAATATTAGCAGTTGGGATCTGGGAAAGTACTGGGATTTTGGAAACCTATTATTGAATTTGGACTCAAATATTGACTAACTTATGTTATTACATACACAAATATACCTTATCACAGCGAAAGAATCATACTCTTTAATATTCTGAAAAATTGCCGTACATTCCGCAGCATGTTAAGATATAAGGATTTCCTGATTTTTTAAATGTCTTTAAAAAGTTTAAGGGGCAAGTGTCGCCATGTTTTATGTGTTTCCTCTTCTTAGTTATAGAAACACCAGGCGATTCTTTAGTATTCACATTATACTTGTACTGTATGTAAAGTGCCCTTCCCAAGGGCGTAACAAACTTAAAAAATGTTCTAGAAAGCAACATTTGCGAGCAAAT
>LZCU01074219.1:712-11405 GCA_001663935.1 Asymmetron lucayanum | reverse complement strand
GTTGTCGAAGATGAGAAAACGGCGGGCGGAGATGAAGTTTCCGTCATTCGGACCGGCACGGTCCGCCACCGTCAGGACTATACTGTACACACCTGAAGGGAATGAAACAAAACTCAAGGAGGATGTGCGTGATTTGATATTGCTGTTCGGTAGTAGTGGGATATCATTGAACAGTACTGTATGGGCTGATGTATGCGAATGATTTAGATAACATACAACCAATGTTATAAATGTACTTTATAGCACAAACCTCGTTGGCACTGTTGTGGGCACCACGGTGGCGCACTTAAACAGAACCAAACAGCCCCCTGTAGTAACCCTGTAGCCTATTTCGGGGCTAACCCAATGTTTTTTAAAAACACAAGAATAGCACATGTAACAAACACAATGTGGCCTTGGCATAGTTTTGCACTTAATGATGTTTTAAGCATTAGTAGTGTGGTGTGTAAACCAACCTTGCATTTTCTTTGTATAATAATCTTGAAAATGTGGTACGATGTCTCCCATTGTATACTATAGTGTAGTGTTGGCGCCATCCAAAGAAGTAATATGCAGAAGAGCGAACAGTAACTGTTTTGTTACCTGCTTCATTTAACACCACATCCAGTTCTGTAGTATCAGGTCCACATTTTCCCGCAAAAATGGCTGGAAGTCTCTCTTGTAGTTCATCTCCAAACTTTTCAAGTAGGAACACTTCACAGTCGTACTCCCCTGTCCCTGCATCGTCATCTCTCCACCCAGACCAGCGGATAGTAAGGTTGCCCTAGTGTAGAAATAAAATCTTGCATATGGTTTACAAGTAGACGAATGCAAAGAATATGAAAACATGAAATTAAAGAAATAATTCCGGGAGGAGGGGCTATAGATGAAACAAGCAGCTTGTTGTTTACATGCTTTCTGGTATATTTTATATGACCACAGTACAACAGTACTGATAGCGACAGGGTCGTGTTATATTGAGGATAAGTCCTGTCATACCATGTGATGTCTGCAGCTGCTGAAAAAGATGGTGACAGAAACAGAATCCAGAGGAAAGGGGAAGGAAACAGATCTCAAACCAAATTATTTCTTCAGTTCATGATCACCTGTACATGTTCAATTATTAAACGGTCAAACATATGAACCGTACATTTCTTGTAATTGCCGATCCCCTGTCCAACATGTTGTCCGTACAGCCACCAGACACAGAGCAGTGGTAGGGACGTCGGTAGTCGAAGGTGAAGTCGGCGGTGTGGGAGACCTCTTGTCCGAAAAAATAGACCGGTGAGTTCACGGTGTAGCCGGATGAGCGGTCGTAGTTTCGGATTCTGATGTATCCACCGTTTTTAGCCTTTGTTGTAAAGTAGATTCTGGGATATGGGTTATAGTAGGTGTTTTTACTATGATGCAGTAATGTGGAACAGTTCCAGGAGGTGGACGTGTGATATGTAGTTGGTCTTTTTACTATGATGTCCGATAAACCGTAGGGCATGTAGTAGATGATAGTAGGCTTATCATTAGTTAGTCTATCTAATTCAATCAGAAATATTTTCACTGGAAAGCTAGAAATATTATTATGGTGGGGTACAGTTTCGTATTTATGATTAGATATTACATACCTGTCTCTGTGCAGTGGTGTGAATGGTAACATCACATTTTTCGTGCAGTCGTGCATAGATTGTTTTGGGTTGTCTCTGTTGATGCCGCCGTCTACGCATGGGATTGTTCCACTGTCAGCTATGGTGGTGCCTTATGGAATGGAAAAATACGTTATAGGTCCAGCCTGTCTAACGTCCACATAGCCCATCTCAATGCACATGAAAGTGGCACTACATGTACACTTGGCTGCTTTGACAGTCTTGTGTATTTATTGTATTAAATAAATGCTGAGAATAATAACGCATATGATGAAGTAAAATCGCAAAATATGTGACAACTGATGTCCATGTGAAACTACTGAAGTTACGGATACCTCGCTCCTGCCACCATTCCACTGATGCTGAGACCACCCCTATCCTGTGGTCGTGTATGTAATACTGTCTGGGCCAGGCTGTCGCACTGGGGCCTTGGAAAATGGTTTCCCAATCAGTCTGAAGACAGGACATCGTTGATGAAAGAGAAACAAGCCAAACACAAACTTTCATTCAAATTCACAAATATGCATCCACAGTTTCCTTAATCCACCAACTGCGTTGACTACGTTGATTGCCCAAACGGTATTGAAAACGCGAACTCTAGGGAGGGGGTAAGACAAAGGACAAAGCAATATCGGCTGAGTTTGTTCATGAAAATTAATCTATTCCTTGACTACAGTTAATTTGACATTGGCTATATGCAATGACAGCATGAAAAAACATTATTAGGAGGTAACAACTTTACCTCGATCTCAATCTGACCAACGATGTTCTGTCCGATGTTTGTCCAAACGGTAGATGTCGCTGTTGTGCTATTGATGCACGGTGCCTCTATTGTGTCGCGTTCCTGCCCGTTCACCATTCTTTTCAGTTTCCCCAAACAGTAACGCATGACAGGTGGAGTATTAACTGCAAAACGAAAGATTTTAAATAAACACTTACAGATAGACGCCTCATGCCGTTATATAAGAATCAGCTTCAAACAAGAGCTGTTTTTAGAGCGGTGTGTGAACTTTACGTCACCTACTTGTCAAACAGTTGTTTCCACCAAACCCCGGTGCGCATGTGCAGGAAGACGGTGTATTGTTGGTACATCTTCCCGGGTAACAGAATGTGCTGTCAGGTCGCCAGGAGCACAACTCTACAGAGTTGGGGAAAACCAACATGATTAACATGTCATTTGAAAATTGCAAATTATGTTTTGGAATACTATCTTTAAATCCAACCATGCACTCACATTTGCTGGTACTTTTACAGCGAGATGACCGTTTCTCACTACTTAAATTTAACACCGCCACAACACTCATACCTTCCTGAAGTGGAACATTGTCCTACGATAAGCTAGAATTTTGCAAATCTTACGAGTGCACGATGTTCCACTACTGGAGAGCTGGTACGCCTTTGTGCTGGGTCCCCTGTCATATCGACACTTGGTGCATCTGGAGTCACTCGGACCGGTGCACTGGTTGTACGTCTCACAGTTAGGGATAGCTGCACAAGCTGTATGAAATATGACAGTTATTCATTTTGCCAACGTGACAGCCCTTTTTGTTGTAGGTATGAAGGGATGGCAGGTGTATATGCACAGGCTAGTGCAACTTGATTTTAAAATTCCCACTCCACCTCGAGCGTTCCTGGGACAATGGATCAATATGTATTATAACTTAACCCATGGCGTTACCCAAATAGCCACACATTTCCTTAGCAAACGTAAATGTTTTCAAATCGAGTTCAAGACGATAGTACACAGAATGCTCAAGAGCTACTACAGCTAAGTAATTGCCTCGTACTGCGTTGAAAAGGAACCCCAATTTGAAGTGCCGTCGAGTATCTACTGAGCTTATACCCGTACAAAATATACCGGTTATAATTAATCTCGTGCTTTATATTTGTCATCAAAACGTAGTGCATTGATTGTAGGCTTGACGTGTTTGATATGTAAGGTGCCTTCTAGAATAAGTATGTACCATGAACGTTTTGTTAGGTGTACGGTCTCTTAGAAACTGTACAAGATTTACTTTATGAGGTGTTTACAAATCTGTTGCAAGTGATGTGTGAATAGGTTCAAGGTACACCTTCGGCACACAAGTCTAACAAATCTGTCAGTTCTTATCACAAGAACAAATACCTGATGGATGCTGTAATCCGCTTGCAATTGATGGTTTGCAAATTTGCATTATGGGGTACTAAAGGGTCAAGAAGTCCTTTTCTGTCAGTCTATTCAACAGAAGGAACCCTTGTTCAAAAACGCTGTGTCGCCGTAAAATTAAAAAATCGTCCTCGACTCTCTAGCAAGCAAATAGCGCTTACGGCCGAGGGACACTTAATTTACCCGCGACAATGTGGTGTTTCGTTGGCTGAAGTCCACTTGTGCGGCAAGTAACACGCACGCGCTGCTTGTACTGACTAAAAAAAATGCGTGCAAAGGCCAGATGTACAATTATACACACCGACAAACAATTATTCATTCAAATGTGTATATTGTCAACATATTTTAAAGAATAATTGAATCTCTGTAGTTATCTGGCACTTTCCAATGTAACGTGCTTCATTGCCATCTCATCGCAACAGATTTCGCAGTCCCAAACTTACAAAAACTCTTTTTCAAGTTGAATAAAAATCTCACAATAACTCAATTCACAATCATAAGGTGTTGAAGAGCAATCTTGTTTATTCTTCACGTCGGAAAATGTACATAGTTCCATCCGTCTTATATTAACAACTGTCCCTTCCACAAGACAATGATGCATTCCTAATAGAACAGGTGTTCTATTTACATTCTTTTGCAAATTACATAGCTATAGATTTTGTTAACGTTAACTTATCTACAGAAAATGTACTCCCATGAGGGTTCCTCTCGTTTCACGAAGTATGGTAAAACAACACCATCAGCGTACCGTTATGTTCTTTTTGGGAAACCTTACCTCTGCACCTCGCGCTTGGGGTTGTGGGGTATCTGTAACCTCCATAACAGCGATATTGTGTGTCAGAAGACGAAATATAGTATCCGGGATGGCCGGTGTTACACCTGACGTACCCAAGGCTGTTGTGAATCGTGCCGCCACTGATGTAGCCATTTGTGGGAGCTGATGGTTTGGAACAAGATGCGTCTGCAATAGAAAATTTAGTTGACATTTCGAAATTTCACGTGAATGCAAGATGGCAATGGGACATAATTTTATAAAGCAACAATGAAGCAGTCTTATTACATTTTCGGCGATCTTCAACCTGCCTTTCATGACTGTTGCTTGGAGGACGAATTGTAATAACTTTCATCGACCCTAATACAGAAGCAGATAGAGACAAAAATTTTGGATTCAGTTGAAGCCTTTTTCGTGTGATAGAAAGCGTATATTCTGATAATTGTTTCTCTGCCTTATAAGTAACAAGTGCTTTTGAAAACAAAACTGACGTTTTCTATATGTCTCCTCTTCCACTATATCCTATATGTTTGTAGTTTAGGTGTTCTAAATAAGGAGACGTTACAACCTTATTGCTCAACCCACCTGCAACATTCCATGTTTCCGTGTTCCGGCAAAGTACCCAAGAGACT
This sequence comes from Asymmetron lucayanum, assembly GCA_001663935.1. Taxonomy (NCBI): domain Eukaryota; kingdom Metazoa; phylum Chordata; class Leptocardii; order Amphioxiformes; family Branchiostomatidae; genus Asymmetron; species Asymmetron lucayanum. Next base: position 6,239 of record LZCU01074219.1, on the reverse strand, counting down.
GACAATCTGTACTGTCGGTCGCCGTCATTTACTTTTACCTGCAAGGTAACAGCGGTGTTACGTGTATATTTCACTTCAGTATACTGGTTATGTCATCCATATAAAACTAATTATAATTTGTTGTGATAAAGCAAACGTATTCCAGTTAAAGGCTTGATAAAACAAATCAGCTATGGAGACTTGGAGACATTCCAGATCCGTGAAATATCGTGAGGAGACTGTTCAACAAAACACAGTTACGAAGGTAAGGATCCTATCCCGTTTGCATGACCCACAATATTGACAAAGCGTACTGTCGTCCTGAGTTTGCAACTTTTACCAGGAGGGAAAAGGACGATGTTATTATTTCCGCGTTCACTAAATGGAGTTATTCTAGAGCAACACCATATGACTGGATATGTCAGTCTATACAGTACGTACAACCTATAAATCGTTAGTCTGTTCTCTGTAGATCTGATGATTATTGTGTAATTTAACCAAGAACGTCATTGATATGCCACTTACCCAGTCCGGTTTCCAGTCAGAATCCCAGCCTCCACAGTTGTTTGTGATACTCACGCTCGTCAAGATACCGTTCAGATTAGCGCAGGAAACACTGTCGATACTGGAATAAAACAAATGTTATCTTAGATTTGGAGGAGGATAGTCAGCTCTAATGGATGCACTTTGTAAAAATAAATGTCCTGAATTTGATTATCACTTGGTAATTTGACATAACAAGACCGAGTTAGATTATTCTGTAACAAACTACAGTTGAACATATCTTTTAGATATTTTTTGTCACCTCAATAAATTCATATCGGGTCCACACTTCAGAATCATGAAACAAGGGCAGCAGACACAAAAACCAGGAGTTACACGGTGATATTAGAGAAGGCATCAGGGGCGCCCAACCCTCCCCTCCCCCCCCCTCTTCTTTGGGGAAGGGTAGAGAGTCACCAGTATCGCAGCTGAGCAATTCCACCAGACACATAAACGTTAGCGAAGTCTTGAGATCCTACACGAAGGTCACAAGTGGTGATATATATTGGTGAAAATATGTGGACATAAGAGTAATTCTGTTGGTTTACACGTGGAACCAGTTGATTTGAGCTGATTTACATTCTTAGGAGCAACTGTGTCAGTTACTTACTGTTCACCATGGCACTTGGAACCGTCGCAAGGGAAATCACATGTGATGCTTCTCGTTGAGCCCGATAACGTTATGACGCGCAGTGTAAGTTCGATGTCTCCGTCAGTTGCTTCCCAAACTCCTCTATGTGTCCGGATTGTAACGGTGGATGCTGGGTGAAAAAATGCATGTCACTGATGTAGAAAGTCGTTGAACAAAAGCATTCGCGACAGAAAGAAATAGACAAATGTCAACATGAGACTAATTTTAGTCATAGATTTCACGACATACCGCCAAGAACAGTTTGCTTTTTCAGTGGTCAATTTATCTGTTGAATCGGGATGGGTGGTTTCGTAATGGAAATGGTCGTGAGTAAGAACTTATTTGATGTTGCAGTAAATATAAATGATTTTAGCTTGCTGACGTTTGATGCATTTGCTTATAGCACAATAACAAGAAGAAAAAAAACTATCAAGATATTGATTTCCATTAATCGATGTGTTCAACACAATGAGTTATTTTAGTGACCTTACAGACTCTGAGTTGAAACCTCGCCAACAGTTAATCGATAGTACAAAATGTAGCATAAGCACCATGACTATCTACGAAAATTATTGTCCCATCAAAGTATACGACACTGCAAAGAAATTATTATCTGTGTTCAAAATAAGTCTTACCTCCGAATGTTTCCCCAGCTGTCACCAAAAGGATAACCGCCCAAATACACTGTGGAGATTATCAACATTTAATGGCCAGCATTCGTAGCCTGGGTACCACCCGGGTAGTAGTTCACTCTGGCGTTTATTACACAGTCACTTCTCTGAGTAAAAGAAGTGACTATAGCCATAGGAGTGAACTACTTCCCGAATGGTATAAAGGCTACAGTATTCTTAAGCTTGCTCATCTCTTGACTGAGCAGGAAATGCTTATAACTCAGTTGTTATCAGATGAAAGTCAAGGGTATTCTGACACAAACGTTCTCGTACTTTCCGAACCAACAAATGTTTCTTGCCTGTAACTTGAACTTTAAAATTAGATAAACTTTATTGATTTACTTTAATTGATTCAAAAAAATAACACGATATGGTTATGATATCAAAATAGGTATCAAGATGTCCCACTGCAATACGGATTTATAGTTTTCCTGAACTGAGAAATGATGATGGCTGTCCCAGTAAACAAATGGTATTGTACCGTAGAAAGGAGATGCAATGTTAGACTTCTTACCTGTTGGCCCGTCATGATGTTCATAATTTTAATCGCGTGGAGGTGGCGTCACCGTTGGTGCTAGGAACGTAACTCCGCCTACCTCCAAGAGGCCGGACAGAACAGCACTCCAAAATGATACTCAGCGAAAAGAAGACTTTGGTATTTCTACACTAGTTGATGGAAAATGTAGACAAAAATGGCGAACTTTCCTATAAACGGCAAGCAACACTAGTAAGTGAACATAATCGAACAAAAGAAGGCTACATTGGGGGTTTTGGTGATTCCTATGAAATATGCAGGCAGCCTGTGCGCTTGCAGTTTATGTCGGATAACGACTTGAAGGAAAAAGTCCTTAATATTTCAGTTCATGCTTTTAGCAAAAGGCATAAGTTGGACATGAGGTTTTACTGGAAGTGAATCACAATGTTCTGACTTGCCTCCTGCTTATGTTTGCAATAATAGTTTCTTCTCTTTTAGAATAATGGCTGTTGTTTACTCTGTAAATAGACAGATGTCCTGGTGCCTGTGGTTGCCAGGGACGCCTGTATCAAATAATTGGAACGTTCTTCCCTGTTCAGAGGACCGCACTGTAATCAGTGAGCCATTGTCTCTGTCTCCAATTATATTGCGGCATACATGATGACTATTAAAGGCCTATGATATGACTAAGCAGTATTCTTTTAGCGGTTTCGAACGTTTTTGTTGACCTTCTCGGTAAATCTACGTATTTGATGGAGTTGTCAAATATTCATACATGGGCTCTGAGCTACAGTCGCACATGATTTGAGTACACATCAGTAACAATTTTAGTCAAACACTTGGTGGTGATTAAGATATATGTAATCACGTATAATGAATAAAAGTAATACTGATCATGATTTCTTTTCAAACGTGTGCCTATCGACCTATGTGAGCAAATAAACGTCTTCTGCGTTCACAATCAACGGGAAACCTTCCAGTCAGCTGACAAATTAGCGCTGTAGATCGAACCATGCAGGTTTCTTGGCCGTTTTCCAATTTAAATCATGTGACATCCCCTTTATTGCGGATTCCGACCGAAGGACAATAAATGTGTTCTCGACAGCTTTAAGTTCCAAGCAGTTCAAGACTAATTTCATGTTACACTTAAAATGCGACTCATGTGTTAATTATGTTTCACGAAACATTCATTTGACTGTTAGAACAGGGGAGATTAGCAGATAGAAATGCTTCCAACAACACATCTGCTTACCTCGTTTAACTTGCTCAACAAATGCTATACAAATAGTACGATGCAAAAACATAACTGACATATAAGCACTGCCTTATTAGTTGAATAGTATCAAATGCGTCTCATTAAAATAGCTCCCAACACGGCTTCCGTGTGTGTGTCCTCAATAAACCAACTTTAGTCTGACCTTTAGTATTGTCAATAGTGTGAGCCGCTGAAACTGCATTTTTCCCCTGTAAAATGATCAATTGTATCAATACTGTAAATAGAAGTTTGACTTTGTTCATTTTGGGTGCCGTGGTCACTTGTGCAGCGTGTTGGGATGATTTCCCTATTTAATCAATGGTTGCTTTTTTAACATTTGCAGCAGTTTTGTTTGAGCATCCATATCTAGGCACTCTTGCCACATCCCTTTCCTCAGCAAAAGTGTAGCCATTCAACTTTCAAGAATGTTTCACTTTCTGTGATCCCATCAATCTCTTTGTCAATAGTTCTTTGTAAATCTGTATCGATTAAGCCGGTATAACCGCCAAGCGGCGTAATAAACTAGCTTCGCAGGAACGCGGCGGCGACTGGCTATATTACACCGGACGACATGACTCACCGAACCCATTCCTATCTAACTCCACGCGTTGGTTAAAACTATATAACGAGGGGGCACTTACCTTACCAACGACAACGAGTAAAATGTGTTTACTAGATTTAAGGGAGACTAAAGCTGCAAATGTACGATCGTTTCGCGTACAGTATCATGTACGTAGAAAATGTAAATGGTCAATGCCTTGCGCAAAAGACATGGATGGAGTTGCCGTAGTTTTCCATGCTTATTCTACACCAATACTGCATCCGTCTGTATCTGTACTTGTGTGATTATATCTTACAATTGAATATATATATGGATACTTGATGATAGCCATGAACTGGTAAGACACCGAATAATACAAGAAAATAATAATTATCTTATTAATAGCCTTATTCGGATAGTCTATGAGGAAATTTTCTATCCCTTTAGCGGTAGATAGGAAGTACATTATCGTGGTCTAGGTAGGTAAAGTTGGTCGTAATGTGAACCAGACTTAAGTGTGACAAAACTTGCACTTAGCCAAGACCAACCCCCACATGATGTCTCTTCTATCTAGCTAATGACCTTTACCACGCTAAATGTCAACTTGTTTCAAAGGTACATCTATCGTAGTTACTAAAGAGATTAGATGAGTATGGTTACGCATGTATATTTTGCTTATAACTATGCATACTACAAATGAAGTAATTATCTACCTCTGCACGTTGCCCTTGGGGATGCTGGGCACCGGTAACCTCCATAGCAGCGATACTGTGTGTCAGAGGACGAAGTATAGTACCCTGTGTTACACCTAACGTACCCGAGGCTGTCGTGACTCGTACCGCCACTGATGTATCCATTTGTGGGAGCTGATGGTTGGGAACAAGATGCGGCTGCAACAAGATCGCGTACCAGTTAGATTTATGTTCCATGTGAATAGCAGATTAACCTTACAGTGCCATTCCCTAACATGTCTGTACCTTCTCAAGTCAACACTAGAAACACGTTGCATGGTCTTCCTTTTATTATCCAAAGTTATGTGCGGCCATACTTCGTGCAGGTCCAGATCGGACAGGTTATTAGACTTATTTAAAGATCTATTAATTTGACTTTCCATGGCAATTGATATACCTGTTACGAAATCAGAGTCTGGAATTTATAGCCGACCTAGCAGAAAAACTCGAGTATAAATAAAGGCACAAACAAACAACACATGACACGGTGGTCAGATAATTATAAAACCGTGCTAATTTTCAGGAGCTGAACATTTAACAAGGCTTCTTTTGAACAACATGCCAAATCGTTAGGAACTTTAAATTTCGTTCTCGAGTGTGCCTAAATATGCTTGAAGTACTTTTTACCAACCCATATAACATTATATTCCCTTGTAGGGATACCGAGAGCAGAAGTAATAAAAGTGTAAATCTCACCTGGA
>LZCU01073626.1:542-20294 GCA_001663935.1 Asymmetron lucayanum | reverse complement strand
ATGTGCTGAAGTGTACGTGGAAGCTGTGATTGTTGTGTAGTGGATGTGTGATAGCGGTGAAGGTGCGCCTGACAGCTGATATATGACAGGTGGAGGAGGAGTTGGGCCCGGCCGGACGCCCCATCTGTTTCCCGCGCCCAGTTATATCCCTGGACCGAGACGACACGATCGGTCAATTACCGTGATATATGTGCTGGGGGAAAGGTTAAGCAGTCCTGCTAGTTACATTGAAATATTGTGGATGTCAGTAACACAATATTTATTGGTGTATCTCCGAGCGGGCACCTACAAAAATTCAGAAGCAGAATTAATAACGGTGGGCTCAGGGGTTATGCAGCGGTCTTGGTCCCTAGCCACCCTTAGCGGCTTGAACTTTCGATTTTTTTCGCGGTTTTTCTTCCCATTAGTTCACGGCGCGTGGCGGCGCCCGCCTCTCACGCAGTGGCGAATCTCATTGATAGAACCAACCCATCTTCTAGGTCATCTTCCCGAGGCCAGATATCTGCGCACGTTATCACATGGCTGTGACAGCATGCGACGCGCGGGCAGACGGACTTTTATATGCCTTATTCCTTGGCGTGTGGCTTCTTTTTCAATCAATTTTCACTGCGCCCCTTCGCAAAATGTTGTTCGTAGCGATCGAAGACGTCAATTACATTCCACAATTGAGAGAAGAGGTGTATAATGATAAACCCCTATGCTTCTTATGTTGAGAGAAAGAGGAAAAGACAAAGAGATAGTCTGGTCAATACTATTAAAGTACAATGCAGAAATGCTTTTTTTCTGTGTTAGAGAAGACCAGTTCTCTCATACAAGTCATCCCAGCGTTAGAGATCTCCATCTCCCCGTGCAGAAGCCAGTTTGCTGCATTGGAGAGTCCCTTCACGCCCCTAGTCATTTTACGGCATCGGTCGCGCGCTGCTAGCGGCTCAGCGGTAAAGGCCAGTGATTTGATCAAATGTGGCTGTGGCTAAAGGGAGACAAATGGGCAAAACCTGTCCCAGCCAACTTGTACAGTTTTAACGGGCCGTTGCACCGCAATGGAAACAAAACGAGTGCGTGCGGGAATGGACTAAAAATCACTCCACGCAGTCGGCACAAATCCCATTAATTTTTCCAAATCTCGTCAATTTTCCGAGCTTACCTTTTCCCAGCCCAGCGGATATCGGAAACGCGAAAACGTCGCGTTTAGATAAGTGTAGGGTCGGGAGTAGGATTGGACATGGCGATGTGAGAATAATGAAATGTGTCACACACGTGCGGTGTGACCCTCCGCCTTTGACTCTGTTAATTCTATGCGGTGTGTCATTTGTGTTGTCGGGAGACGCTTCACACAGAGGCCTGATGGATGGTTCATGTTGTCGGGAACTAGCACCGAGCTCGCTACACGTTATTAATATTATTAATCCGTTTCGGGCTAACTGGTGAAATAAGAACGCGTCTTCCACGTGCGTCCCCCTCCCACTACACAAAAGCTGTCCATATATGAATGCTAGCCCCCACTGGGTCAGTTGTTGATAAATAACTCCTGCTTTACTTGGAGCTGAAGTGCTGAAAGCAGGTTGCATTATTAGCGCTGCTGGTGTAATCTTGGTCATGGGAAACGGGTAAAATTCAAGACAGATGGGAGGGGAGAAGTCAATTCAAACCAGTCTTGTAACTGTTTAACTTGAAAATGGACACACGAAGGGATAAATCAGGCGATGTACTGACCCTCTACGGCCTGTAGCTGTTCACAAATTTGGAGCAAATTATCAGGAAAGTTGTTTTTGTCCAAAGGTTTCACCTTGCTAGTATGAAAGACTTTTCGACTGTCAGACTTGAAGTGGTTGTCACCCGTTGTTGGTGTAGGCTACACTTAGAAGGGAAACAATGTGTTTCATGCAGTTCCTTGTATACTTTCAGTTCTTGCATGCTTCATGACAAGCAGAAATTGTTGTCGTCTAAACATATTCGGGATTAATTATGCAAATATCTGCATTAGCCGGACTTTTGATTGGATAAGATGGAGATTACGTGCTCTGCAAAGGAAGCCAGTGACGTGTATTGATCGCGAACCTATGGGGGGTGTAATTGATTAGCGTAGTAATGATTCACGGGGCGCTGTGATTGGTCGTCTAGAACTCCAGACATGCCCAGCTGCCTTATATGGCGAAAATTGCGCGTCTATTGGCTGTCAAACGCAGGCCCCTAGGGATATTCCGCCTCCCCTGGGACACAGCTCCCATTGGGAAAAGCGAGCTACACGGGAACACTTGAAGCAAACAAAAGCCGCCCCCACGAGACCTAGGCCCCAAATCGGATCTCCGAGTGCAAGGCTACACTTCAATGGTAATCATTTTAGCTCATCTGTCGCTCAGTACGTTCTGCGGCCCAACAGCTTTATCACTGAATTTGTACTTTTTCCCGACCGCATGTTGTATGAAAGAGGTCGTCCCGCGCTCGTAGGTTTCATCCCGCATCCAAGCTGGGAATAATTTCTGCGAATGTAATTTTTCCGCTGGTCGTGTGATGATCGAGTGAGCGTGTCGGTGTTGTTGTTGTACACGCGAGGTCCTTGTCCGTAGTTCGTACAGTTAATGTTACCGTGGTTTCCGAGGTATCATCCTTGAAGTTTGCGTTGTTTTGTCGGGTTAAAAGGGAAACTTGGGATATTGAGGTGTTGAGGAATTGTTCATGTTTGGCATTCAGGATACATTACCGCGAGGGACCACAAGCCTGAAAGAAGAACCTCTAGGAAGCCAGATCGGTAGCGTACGCAACTGGATGCAGCCGTCCATCGTCGATCAGACCGCCACGAGGTACCGTACCCACCTTTGCCTTCCCCCAGGCCCTCGGGCCCGTATTCCAGCCCAGTATAGTCCGTGCGTACGATGTTTCACTGATGATGGCCACACGTGGTCTTGTTGTTAGAGTTGAGACATGGTCCTTACTATCCCGTACCATCTCACTTCCCCTTCAGCGGGTCTGTAGGCCTTGCCCGAGCCCACTTCGAGAAACAGCCGCCAAGCAATCTACGAAAGAGCAACTTCTTCCACTTCGTTATAGCTCTGTACGACCGCCAAGGCCAACCAGTCGAAATAGAGCGGACAGCCTTCATCGACTTCGTGGAAAAAGACAGGGTATGTAGTAGTTTGTGGGAGCTGTCCTGCCGATCCATGGCGCTCCGTTGTTCTACTCCGCTGTACTTACGGGACCGCAGCTGGTTCTTTGGGGAACAATCTTTATTGTGCACGGGACGCTCCCCACTGATTAATCGCAACATAAACCCAGTGTATCCGTGAATCCCAACACATGTAATATTTAGTTGACTGGTGAAGCTTCTGTTGTTTTGTTATTTTTTTCCTCAGTGTGTTTTGAAAGGAACGTCCTCGATATTCTGACTATAATTTTATGATTTGTCACGTTACAGTTGTAATAATAGTTCACCGTGTTATCATCCTTCCCGCCTATGTGTGACTTTGCCGACTACCGACACCCATTCTAGATTTCTCCTCAGGAAACGGCCGGGGAAAACACCAGGAATGGCATCCACTACCGACTGCAGCTTCTCTACAGCAACGGTGAGTGCCGTGACTCATATTTTCGCCTCGATCTTTCCTGGTCTCCTTCCTGTATTGCCGCGGGGCGTGGATTATATTTTCGGAAGTACAAAACTGGGACATCCGAACTTCCCAAACACAAATAGCCGACCGCATTGGCTTCCGAGCATCTATATGTCACTATGTCGCCAAATGGCGCAAATGTACACGAAAAGTAACAACAATGTAACAGGCGGCCCGCTATTGTTTGTGTACGTTGATGTAGGGCTTCCTGACCCCGTAACCAGAATGGAAATGTTACGCTTACTACACATTCATGCCGATTTTAGGATACACAAGTATTCAATATTATTATTATTGAGATATAGACAAGTACATGTAAGCCTAATGTTAGTCTAAGAAATAAGGGGAAGCCCCTGGTACGTAAATATTGTGAGAATAACGCTTGTGGATGCACGCCCTTTTCACCTCACAACTATGCCATCGGGTCGCCCTGCCTCCCTCCTCGGGCGACCTGCTTCCCTTTACTGTACGCTCCGGCGTGCATCGTTCCCTTGACCTCACGGTCCAGCGGTCTTCCTGCACGACAAAATAGCCAAGACTGCAAGATGTGCAACATAACGAGCGGAATTCCGCCTACTATGTACTAGGCCGGACGGAGGGTTTCCCCTGTCAATTTTATCCGTGATAAATATTCATTTGAGAGCTGGAAGTGAGATTTCGATCTCGCTCTACGCATTAAACTAATTTTGACGGCATTTTTCTGGTGTGTGCCCTGTATCTTGTTCAGGCGTGCGGACGGAACAAGACCTCTATGTTCGGTTGATCGACAGCATGACCAAGCAGGTAAAAAAACCTTCACAGTGCAATTATTTCCCCTTTTACACTACAATGTCATTGTCTGCTTCATTTATATGTAAGTCTGTCATGTTATCAACGCCCCAAATACTGCCAAGGATGCCAGGACCATCAAGGGGTTAGGCTTCTTCGATCTGTTCAGCTACTGTACTTCTCAGCATTGATGCAGGCATTTTCTACAACATTGCCCCTAGCTACCCCGGTTATTCTAGATTTAGGGCTAAACATTGTAATTACTTGGTTAGCCATCTGGGCTTGGCACCCTATTCGGCATCCTTTAGTGTATCTAGAGGTAGCAGAAGATGGTGTTGACCTGAAGAGGCAGAGGCAATAAATCTTGAGGAGTAGGAAGTAGTGAGAGATTAGAGGGGATAAGTATGTGTGGAGAGGCAATCAGCTAGATGGCACATGTTACATGTGTGGTACCTACACACCTTGGAGTGCCAAATACACCGGAATATCAAACTATAAACAGTTACCTATGCTTGTATGATCAATTTTGCTGCCTTAGGTTTCATCAAATGGTATTTACATTACTGATGTTTCTCTCAACCAGCACTTGTGACGAAAGTTGGGAAAGGAGATTATTATATAATTGGATGCAGGGAGTGAAGTGTGTATAATGCATGAATAGAAATGAATGTGTTGATATAAAAGGGAAACATTTGGACTACGAATGATTCATTCTAAAATCTCCGAATTTTTTAAATTATTATTTCTAGCATAGTCTAGGTATCAAGTCCTGAACAAGGTGCCCAGTTGCCAGCCAAGGGGCACATGTGTGTGTCTGCAATAACAGTTGCAGGCCACTCCTCTGTGGCCTTTGTTGTGCTGGCTTGTGGCTATTGTCACACAGCCATTGTTGTCTGCAACTGGGAACGTGCACAACCTCTTGACATGTCATGTTCTGGGTGGGTGGGTGTTACCATTGGAAAGCTCCCATTCATTTGTAAGAAGATGAGTTAAGGGTCCTTCACACTTAAGTATTGGGGGGGGGGTCCTCAGACCAACAAAGAGATGGGACATTGGTAGCACCAACAGTAGTTTTGCAGGCAAGCATCTATGAAAAAGACATCAATTTTATTGTACATTGATATTCTGGTTGTATGTATTTTTTTCAAAGTGGCATTTCCAAAGCTTCTGTATATTCCGTCTTGCACAGTTTTTGAACATGGGGAATGCTCTAGTTGTAAGTCAGACAAGCATATTCTAAAATATTAACAACAGTATAGATAACGTTACATTGTCAAGTACATAATGTTGCATTTGAGAATAAACAGTATGACTATATAGAAATTGTATTGAAAGAATGCGGTAAGGGAAATTACAATGTGATATTTTGATATTGTTTGCTTGTGCTAGACAAAATGCATGATCTGTGTAAAGAAACCTCAGTGTTTGCACGCTCACAATGCATGCCTCCTCCTGCCTTACATCTTACAGGCTATCGTGTACGAAGGACAAGACAAAAACCCTGAAATGCAACGGGTCTTGCTCACTCATGAAATAATGTGCAGGTTAGTATTTGCTGTTTTCTCCTTGCCAGTTGTAGCCCTATGCATATTGCTTGCCGCCGACAGCATTACATATGCTTCATTGTGTAGAGTCACTAATTGCTTATAGCTGGACCCCCATCTGCCATATGGACCTGAATTTCATGTTTTTTCCTTGTTTCTCTTTCAGCCGGTGTTGTGACAAAAAGAGCTGTGGAAACCGCAATGAAACTCCTTCAGACCCCGTCATTATTGATAGGTAAGGCACAGACACCTTTTAAAGACAAATACATGTTGTATATTGTATTTAATGTACAGATTGTATGTCACAGATGACCATTAGACTTGCCCTAAGGGGGGCACCAGCAAATTCCAGTTCTTTGTTTCATGGTTTGTTGAACTCTGCAAGCTGAGATTGAAGACAGTGAAATCAAGTGCCTTTACTCTGCCTTGGGACAAATTCACTATCTAGGCCTGAGTTATCATCTAATCCTTCCAGTGGCTTGCAAAGGATTTTCCAATATAGAAACCAATTGCAAAAAGCATTGGCTAAATTGGCAGTGGCTATCAGACTTTGCCATCACACCAGGAGCTGGAATCATGCTGGCATGGTTGTACCAGTGCAGATATAATGATAATTCACAACGTTGTGATTTAAGCATTTCATAGGAACACTTTTAGTATCATTTCTTTCACTTTGTTTTTATTTGATGCCCTGTGTCCTTTCAAAGAAGTAGATTATACCCAATGCAGCACTAGAGGTTAGGATTCTATACAATATTTTGAACTGAAGTTTCATTGGGATACAGATACTATGTCAGGCTGTATAGTTTGTACCAAAGGAAGGTGTTAGATGTCTAATCATTAGTCTTGTATGCACCAAGTGGGGTTGTGCTGTAGTTGTTGCTCTGTCCTGAGATTTTAGCAATTTTCTAGTAAGACTGTGACCCAGAGATGTGCTCTATTAGAATTGGTGAAACGCTAGCCCTGGTCTCTCTGCTTATCTCTCTATAAGGGAGGATGATTTGCAAACATCTTCTTGTTTATAATGCTTGAAAGGGAAATTTGTGGATTTACATAAGACTTTTTTCTTGTGATTGGAGGTGGATTGGGTAGATTTTAACTGTTAAAGAATATTTTGGAAAATCTGTTGTAACGTACCTTTGTCGTTGAAGTCCAGTTTTATTTAAATCCAAACAATGTATCCAGTAGGCCATCTGGACACTTGTTTCCTTATTAAGATGTTGAGCAGGAGTGTTCCTTGGGAGGGTTGGACTACTTTGGTGGATTTAGGTAGACCGGAAAGATAGGGTTACTTTGAAACAGAAGCCTCTCAAGAATAAACATGGAAAAACAACCCAAAGTTGTTTACATCTTGAGAAGGATATGTATGCATGCGCACGGCATGGAATCCTTCATCTTACGATACTTGGAATGCTATGAAGGAAATTTTGCAAAGACGGTGAATTACTGTATTCGAAGCCAAATACTAGTAAGTGGGTATCAGTACTGCAGTGATTCTGATGTTTTGTGACATCATGCAAAGCTCATCTCAGATACTGGTCAGAACCAATCTTTAAGAAAAGTCACAAACCCTGGTGATTCCTGGTGCACACCAGCCATCTTCGCGTGTTGCACTCGTTGTCTCCTAACTCATTTCTTACTTGCAGGGTCAGGCACTAGTGACCTTTAGCGGCACCACTATTATGAATTATTTATTAGGCAAAATTATTAGAAATGTACACAGTTGTGTTTGGGGAACATTTGCTTGCTTGTTTCATTTGGGTGCTCTCTGCACCTGTCATGCAATTAGAGAGTTATAATGTTGCTGTTGTGCCAATTTGGTAGCACTCGTTATCCTTGGTAAATTGGATTCATTTCGGAATGATTTCACGGATTGTGACAGCATTGGGTGATATTTTTGTTGGGTGATTTTGTTTTAATATTTAAATGTTCTGAACTATCTTCAAGTTTTTTTCCTGATTTATGCGACCTGCCTGGATTATGTCTGGATAATGTTGTTGGGTTGTGCAGTTTCCTATCTGTTTCAGCCTGATTGTGTTGAAACATTTGTATATGGAAGTTTTGTTGCCGACAGCAACAGAAAGGCTCAAACTCCATTCCTTCTTAGCTTCTGGTGGAAACTAGTGGAACAGAGCCTACATTACATCTGCTTATTAAGCTTCTTGCAGGTCATTCTTTCTTCAAGGGTTTTATTATGATATTTTCAAAGTTTAATGTAGTACGGATACTTGGTAGAAGTTTGAAATACTGTATGGTCCATTTGATTCCATCATGTTAGTGAGGATGTAAGTATGTTCTAGTCCAATCGTCCTGTATCATTTTTCCCAACCATGCCTAAGGCTAAAGAAAGAACACAAGTAGCAATCATTTCCAGATAGAAATATGATGGAAACAGTCCATATTCATCAGAAAGCATTTTGTCTAAATTGAATCTACAACTGTAGTATCCTGTAAGTGACCACAATTTGGCCCACTGGGGCCATAATTAGTTAGGACAGTGGGATGGGATGAACACTCAGTTGGGTTAGTTTAGCTCAGTCAGTTTTTTTAATAATTGGTAATATAGTATGTGATAAGGTGGCATAAGTTGTATATTATTCAGATATTCTGGTCAATGGTTTCAGTATTGCTGCTGAAATGTTGGCTTCCAGGCTGGCAGTTCTTTACTTGGGATTATTTTCAGCCGTTATCAGTTGGCCTGTTTCCGTTGCCAGTTAAGGATCTCCAGCAGTGCCTTGGTGTTGATTGTTTACTTGGAGAGAAATCTAGGACGCCCCAGCTCTAATGTCTTATCAATTTTTAAAGAGCAGAGAGCGGCCTATCACCCTTCCATACCAACCAAATCCATCACCAGGGAATTAAGCCAGCTCACTTGTTGAGCCAGCATTCAAAGGAGCCCGCCAAAATCCATTGCTTAAAAGCCAGCTGAAAAGGTCTGAGGTTGCCCCCTGTCCATTTCAGGGGGCCGACATAAAGTCGGCTCCCTCCCTTTGCATGCTACCATTATTAATGTATTAGAGTTCTTTTGTGGTGGAGTCATTAGCTTGTTGAGCACTATTTTGATAATGCATGGTGCGGGGAGCAGGTGAGGGAACTTAATTGCTCCATGCACGTTAAAATGGTTTATGGGCTGTTAAGGATGCAATTGTGCTGACTCCTCATCAAATCTGGCTTTTTTCCTTGTATACAGGAGTATTGTCTGCCTTTGTTTATGTGGACTGACAACATTAAGTATGTCCATATACATAGCAAATAGTCCTTCAGCTTCCCACTTGAACATTTTTCCTCAGGCTACACACACATTGTGACATGCCCAGCCTGATAGGTTGTATTGTAACATTGTTATGGATACCCAGTCATTGGCATGTGACAAAAAGCTTATAGTTTGGGGCCTGTCAAACTGTTATGTCACCAAAATAGTGTCCAAAAAATCCCTATTTCCCAGTATTCCTTTTGTAGACACACCCGTATTCAACATGAACATTCATGTAATCTGGACACTTGATAAGGGCCTCTGATATAGGAGGATAAAGTAATCACCAAATGGGATTGGGAAATTAGATTGGTGGATTATCCAAGTTTCTGTGTCTTCAGCTGTGATATTATATGTAGCAGGGACTAAAGCACTCCTGTCTGCTTTTGTTATTTCTACCATGGCCAGGGAACGACAGACAGGGAAAAATTGTGTTATCTACGTATCCATTGTTCATCTCTCCTGCTGTGTGTGTGGAACAATAGAGAGAGCCCATCTCCCTTCCATTCCTTTTTTCATGCAATGAAACTGCTTTGCATAGTTTCTTCTATTTCCAGTTTTTGGATGGGTGGGGTGCCTGTGATTTACATTACAGTGATAATTTTGCCCCCTCCTGCTTTTGTTATTTTATCTGGACAGAAATGCCTACTTTGAATAGAAATTGTCTTAAATTATGGATGAATGCATATTCATGCCCAGCATTTTTCCACAACAATAACCTAGATGATATTAATGCATCATTTCGAGGCAGGGTCAATTATAGGCTTACTTTAGTTCAGCTTGATTCGCCACACGTGATAAAAATTATTTGTAGGAATAGTGCAAAATAGTTGTTTGGTCATTTGGCGAAAGAATCTTTTCAAGGATTGGGGGAAATGGTTGTGTGAACAAAACAGATTTATATACATAATAACATGGTAAGACCCACCAACATTTCGGTTGTGTTTTTAGCACGCTACTTTATTAGTGAATTACAAAATTAGTTGAAATTGCAGAAAAACAAGCCATTTGGCTCTCAGGGGTAGAAATACATGCAAAATTTGAGGGGGAAAAGTAGAGGGATAATATTATGATTCCTTTCCAACAGAAATATAACTTTTGGGGACAGTTTTCTGTCAGATTGCCAGACCTGGAAAAAACAATAGTCACTCTTTAAAACATGGTAGTACTGTAAAATTTGATGTTCATATGTACTTTGATTTAGAACAAAATGCAATTCCTTTTATTTGTACCAAAGGTATGGTAAACAGAAAAGACTCATTTACACAGTAATTCTTTTCTTGTTTCGATTGTATGTACTTTTGGTGACTGAGGCAAGGAGGGGACTTATGCAACCGCCTGATATTTCAATGGTTTTAGCCCTTTTAAAATCATGATGGACAAAGCTGCTATACATATATACAATGATGAAAATAGTATCAGCTTCATAAGGCTGACAACATACTAATATGGTAGGAAAAGGAAATAGGGATTTGTAGAAAGTTTTTTTTTTTTCAAATTGCAGAAAAAATCTGACACCTTGCAATGCTGAGGCAAAAGAAGTATTTTGAGCCCTATAATTAATGTGAATGGTGCTTCCTGTCCCTGTTATCACATCTGTGTCCCTGTCTGACAGCAGATAATGGTTGCCTGCTCTCTGGCTGGGAACAGACAGCCCCAGGACACACTGCTATCAATCCCAATGGCAACTCACAGGAGCGGAAAGGACTTTATCAGCTTCTGCTGTATTAAAAGCTCACACCTAAATGAAAATTGTCCATGTGACTGAAGATTTGGCCTGTTATTGCACATATTACAAACATGACATTAGTAAGAACTTTTGTACAGCTGTACAGACCAATAAATAAAATACAGACCTACACGTAGATGTCTGTGTTGGTAGGGAAAGCAGTTTGATGATATCAACTAACCTTTCCTATCGAACCAGATTGTCTAGGTATTATGGGTGAAGATACATGCATGTCTACATTTGTTACACCAAACTGATGAAATGGCGTACAGGAAAAAATATAGAAACTACATTGGCATTGCAAGAGAGTCTTATGTTTTGTGTGCATGTGTGCGTGTGTGCGTGTGTGTGTGTGTGTGTGCTTGTGCATATATGTGTGTGTGTCCCAGTAAGTGGCTATTGTTCATCTACCTCTGTCCCATGATAACTCACCTGGCATACACCAACTGTTTTCCCAATGTCATCTTCAAGTTGGTACTAAAGCAGATATTCAGACAACATCAGAGAATTGCAATTGAAAGGACAAGCCTTTTGTTCAACTTGTGTAGGAAGAGACTGGATGCCAACCTTTTAACATTGGTGGGCTTGGGTGGCTTCCCTTGGTGGCTTCCCCTGTCCTTCCCTCCCCTTCTCCCCTCCCCTGCCAGCAAGGAGACAGGGAAATAACAGGCCAGATTTGTTTTCTGCTGAAGGGGAGAATGCATTGAAGGAATGTTTTCATTAGAAGTTTTTGCCCAGATGGTACACCTCAGAAATAATCAGAACCAGAGCAGTCACTGGTCTACATGATCCACCTTTCCTTTTATTGGAAAGATGATATCAGTCTGGGTAGTTACTGAAGAAAGGTCATTTTGTGTGATATAAGAAGTTTGTTGTATTAGACAGACAACTAAATTGAAAAGAGTGCATCAGTAAGAAGGAAGCAAGTAGCAGATGAAACTCTACAGCGATTGTTTTCAGCCCTTTGTGACCTATGTGCTGATATATTGTGCTCCAAGGAACAATTATATGCTTGTGTTGTACAACATTTTTGCTGGCCTGTTTTGGGAGAAGCATCTAAGGTTTAGCCCCTTTCTCAGTTTCAAAGGGACTTTTCAGGCCATCAGGCCTCTTGGTGACATACATGATCCACCCCTGCCTCCCTTCTGTTCCGGCTCCAACTTGTGCCAACTAGTACAACACTACAGTACAGTCCATGTCCCTCACACATGTGCACTCTCCCAGTGTGTGTCTTCCTGGTGCTGGGTTTCCTGACAAGTCAGAATGGTGGAGTCCCTTGTTTATATGTTGGTGGTGAAGATTTTACTCCCACCCTGCTCTTTCTGTTGAGTTTGGAAACAATGCCCCCATTGGAGTAGGTGTCACCTAACTCACAGGGGGCTTGTGTGGTGGGTTGGCCAGTATAATGAAAAACACATGTGTGGAGGGATTTTGGTGTTCTGGCCAGGGATACCCAGCACCTATCATGATAGGCAGGGAGGTTTTTATAGTATTAAGTTTCACAAGTTTCTGATGGACCTCTGTTTGGAGAAGTGACCCAATATAGCAGATATTGACCAGTATTTGTTGTTGGAGCCTGGTATTATCAAGTCAATTTTTAACTACCTTGTGAATAATGAGGTAAGATTTCTTAGATATATGTAACTGTGATAAGAAAAGAAAGCGGCCTTTCATTAATATCAGGGCAGTTTACACAGATTGTTTGGCCAGTTACCATTGTATACAAAAATGGAATGAATGCTCCTGTTTAGGAGAACATTTTAGTAGACTCTAAGGACCTGTGGTATAATTTTCCTCTGTGAACCTCAGAACATCTCAGTGTCTAAATGTCCAGAAAGAAGTACTGGTACACATAGTTCACATATTAGAGTAGAGTAGAGTAAAATGCACGACAACAGAAGATTTTTGAAATGACTTGAAGCACTGACAGTTGTGCTGAAGATGAAAACTGAGGGAGAAGACAGA
Source organism: Asymmetron lucayanum (assembly GCA_001663935.1). Taxonomy (NCBI): domain Eukaryota; kingdom Metazoa; phylum Chordata; class Leptocardii; order Amphioxiformes; family Branchiostomatidae; genus Asymmetron; species Asymmetron lucayanum. Next base: position 7,430 of record LZCU01073626.1, on the reverse strand, counting down.
CATTCTTCAATTTCTTGCCTAAGCCAGTCAGGTTCCCTCTTCCAGTGGAAATAGGCTTCAAAAACCACAGCTGGACAAGGAGTCCTGGGACCAGACTGATTGCCATTAATCAGAAGTTAAAGATACTGCACTAGAAATCAAGAGGAGTGCATCCACATCAACTCCACATGGCTGGACTAAGTTTTCCACATTATCATGTTGACCTGTCAATTGCAAGTTTCTTGTTTAGAATTATGGTTAATCAACTAGTTAATTAAAGCACTGGTATTTCTTGTGTAGTGTCAGCAGGGGAATGACCCACTGATGTGCTTCACAACTACCACTTTTATCTTGTAATTTGTCTGCTTTGGCAGGTTGACTTGGACTAACAGATTTGATTGCATGGGGGAACCCACAGAGGAAAGAAGGGTTTACATGGGTGCTTGAGTTCTGAGCCAACTGACAATTGTTAACAAGTATGTGTGAACTGGTATATAAACAAATGTAAACAAAGCCAATACAAATCAAGTGCAATTGAGATTGTTTTAAATATTCCCCCAGAGAAAGGACAAAATATAGATTTCTTTTGTGCACTATAATTAGAACTATTTGTTACTTTTTGTTTATAACTGAAAGTAAATCTTTTCAGCAGTGTTTGTTATAAGGTGTGGTTCTTACTTATTTTACCCCCCGCCCCCCTCATGACCAAGGAGGTATAATCCATAGTGCTTGGTTGAACTGTTCACCCTCAGACAAGGGATCCACAAGCAAGATTTTGAATTTTCTGGAAAATGAATTATAAACTTGGATGTAAAAGAGTTACATAGTTGGAGAAAATGTGACAGAATCTGAAGGGAATATATGTAATAGGTCAGAGCCCACTTTTGACCTGAATTTAGTCAAGACCAAATAAAAAATAAGAAAATACACATCATTCCCCCAGACCCAAAAATATTTGACATGATCCTCCGCTCATGCTCCAGACCCTCCCTTGTTAAACATTGTACACTCCCTTATGTGATGTAACGTTAACTTCCTTGTTCTTCGGATATCATCTATCCCAAAGTTACTTTCTAGACTTTTTATGCAGACAGCAATGATCTTCATGATATTCTGAGTTTTGTACAAAGTCATGTTTTTTCTTCACCACTAGTTGACCGGAATATGTACTATTGCTGCATTATTGTTGACATTCTCTAGCTATTTGGAAGAGCACATGTGCCGTTATCAGGGAAAGAAATCACAGAAGAATGCCTGAGTAAGCCATGATAAATTCAGGGCACTGCCTCTTGATTCTGTCAAGGCCAGTAGAATCTGTAAGTGTTCATGTCTGCAGCTTGGAGGTGGATAAATCATTCTATCACTATTAGGTCCAACTAACTAATCAGGCCCTTAGATTTAATAGATCTTTTTTTGTCAACATCTAGTTTGTGTAGTGAATGTAGACCATGTGCGGTTAAGAGAAGGTGAGTTTGTATGTGGTCTTGTCTTGTTTTGGCCCCAGAATTTGTCTTCACTTTTCTATTATCAAAGTTCCTCTATGAGTCTGTCAAACATGCCAGTGGCTCAAGGTCCCCCAGGTAGACTGGATACCAAAAGAATTACCAAGCTAAACCATAGGGCCATTCAGGAGATTTTGCCTTTTCAGTAAATGGGCCCACTGACTAAAGATGGGCGTCCCTTTGATTCAAGTCTTAAGTACAGATCAACTTTGTATTACCAAGGATTTTAAGTATAATTACCATTCCTTTATTTCCATAAGTTGCCATTGTTCCATATTATATTGTTGCTAAAGCTAGATTATAAAAGAGACTTTTCAAAGGATCCTATACCAATGGTAGGAGTCCAGTCTCTCAGGCCTCATATGGATACTTATCTAATCTTGGTCTATCTCTTGGTCATAGACCAATTGCATAGTCCATATGTTTTTGTTTTGTACTTTTTTAATCTATTGGTTAATGTAGTTTTTCCCCTTCTTTTCCGCCAGTGAAAAGAATATAGACCTTGTGTGCACAGAAGGGCGGTTGGTATCCCTCTTTTCAAGTGCAGCCTAGCCTGTTCCTGTGCCAAATTGCTGTTTGGTGAGGACACTCAGTTGTAAGATGTTCACATGTTCTGATTCTAGCCAAATTCTGAGATTTTAGTTTTATTTTATGAAGATCCAGAGTGTATAGTCAGCAGCAATTGACACCACCTCAGCACTGAAATTCAAAGTGATCAGACTCTAGTCCAGACCAGGGCTCTCGCCAGCACCCGTATTTCCTATCGTCCAAATGGACGATCTATTGTCCAAATGGCCGATAGGAGTCTTTTCCAGTCATGTCCAGGCCAGGGCAGGAACCTGCGCCGATATGGACCTATGAATCCACAGAATTTGATCCTAATGTTTGGGCAGTGGCAGACTCCTAAACCACTGCGCCATGAGACACAACAGCAGTATTCACACCATATTTGGAAATGTTCTTTACAGATTAGATGATCAACAATGCAGGCAGTGAATCAGGTGCATGACTACATCCCCTGTCCAAGGCAATGTTAACACAGACTTTGTAATGTCAGTGCTCTGGTTAATATTGTCCAATTAATGAATTATTGGCTCAAAAGTTAATTACAACAACAGGACATTATATTCCTTTTAAAATAGTACACACAGGAATGACAGTATTGTGTATTGCATATCATGCATTCTGGTACAATGTATTTTGTAGCATTCACACCATAGTCAAATCACTGGGAACTTCTGACGACTTTCTTTGAAATGGCTCTGGTCAGGACAGCGGTTGGCTACTTCCAGCCTGTACTTTGCTTTTTTGCTTCCATGTCAAGAAGACATCTAACCTTGGTTGAATTTTAATGGAGAATCAAGATTAAAATGCATGTGAAAAGATAGTGGCATGAAGTGCATTAAAAGTAGATAATGCTTTAATAAAAGTTTTATTGTTTTAAAATGTAAACAAAGAAGAGAAGACTGCAGAAACAGAACAAAATACAGTAGTAAAACGAAAAGGATGTACTTTCTCCTGCTGTGTAGGTAAACCTGTAATAGACTTTCTAAAGAGAAAAAGGTTTTGATGATTTTTCATTTGGTAAAATTATTCTTGCACCACTGCCACCAGATATTAGGGAGAAACTGTGTTGCCGGGAGATTCCCGATCTCCTGTGCCATAATCGGACGAGCTAACAATTCGGCCAAAAGGTCCAGGACCCATTGGGCTGGGCGGTTAGCGACACCTATATATCTACTGTCTAACAGTAGGAAACCTTTTAGACAAGAGTTAGAAACATTTTTGGAGAAGAGACATTATCTGTCTTCACATTATGAGGTCATTTCTTATTAAATATTTCTTGTAAAAAACGGCCTTGGAACACTTTAAAATCTTTTTTAACTCTTATCTCCCTGATTATCTTGAAAGTTGTGTAGCTAACTTGAAGTCCTACCGAACTAGAACAACTATACTAAAGTGTTTTTAAGAAAGTAGAATGAACTCGTGTAACTGTTTGAAAAAAATGCTTCCATGGAAGATTTTTGTTTGCAAAAGTGCTGCAACTATTATGATGTGTATTTTGTGGTCCATAAGACATCTGTATGGTGGCACAGTATGGGGTAGGGTAGTGCACTGTAGCACATGTGCCTGGCCACTCCGCCAGGTGGGACATGTACAGTACCTAATTTACGTATACATAATGTTGCCCAAAGGACAAGTGTTTGAATCCTGCATCCCACCTGCATATTGCTGGTAAGGGCCAACACCCATCCTTTGGAGGGACCTCAAGGAAGTGCTTGGAGCAGTTGAAGGATAAGGAGCTAACAAGCCCTTTCAGTAATATTATATCCTGCTGTAGTAGTAATAGCAAGAGTGCTTACACACTATGGAAGAAGCCTACTGCCTTAGGTGCCACTGGGCTCGGTAGTTTGGCATCTCTGTACTTACTGAAGAGAAGGAAGGCAACTTTGAGCTTGGTTTGCTCTTAAGATTACTTACAGAAGGAAGTTTTACGATACTGTAAGGGACGGAGTCATCTCTAGTGTTTTTTCTCCAAGCCATAATTGAGACTTATCCACTTTCTAAGGAGGAAGTCTGTTTTGTTAGGCTGACACTAGACTGCTCATAGAAATGCTCTTAATGCTGTCTCATCCTGATTTCTGGAGAGCTCTTAACTCTCCCATCTACCTGAAAGAGAGCATGGCTAAGTGTTCTATTTTGGTCATGTTGACGGGAATTATATATGCGCCTTTTGCACTCGTGGACAAGTGACTCATCAAGCTCGCGATGATGGTGGTGGATTACATTGCAATGCAATATTCTTGCACTTAACGTAAAAGCGAGAAAGGGAAGGATGGACCATTACAAGCACCTGTAAACCATGGGGCAGAGGCGCAGGCATGTGGCAAGTCATAGGGGAGCGATGAGTAAATGAAAGGTAGTAAGGGACTCCTCAAGCAGTTCCCAAAACCAACATCAAAGTATAAGATATTGTGTAATTCTGAACCTGTTTGTGAATACCATATGCTTAGTCTACCTTTTTTCGGAACCTTGATATCTCCCATCAGCCTACTGGGTATTTTTTAAAAGAAATATCTTCATTTTGTGCGGAAAGAGATGATGATAGTTCTTTTCTCCTAGGTAAACTGGCTTTTGTCAAAAGGTGTGATTAGAGAGGGAAGGTGTATCGGCAGGGTGGGTAAATGGATTGAGTGGTGATACTATGTAGGCCCTTGTTGATTAGTTGGCATTGAAGCCTGGGCAAGGGTCAGAGTCTGATAATGGAGTGACCACTCTTTCATTGATCCCTGGCCCTGCCACTCACCGCCATGGCCAGTTTGGCAAAATGTGCGAAAACCGGACATTAGCAAGTTGGAATTGGATATCACCTCATGACCTCCCTCTCTGAACTCCTAACATAAAATAACAAGGTCCCCATTTTGTGAGCAGGGTGAATGGGTGCTTGTGTGTTGAATGCATACACCTTGTTGATATCAAATCATAAATTAGAGCCCGTGATAATGGGGCATCCACATGCTGAGGTGGGAAGATGGTGCGTAATGTTGTTAACGTATTCTGAGCATGCAGCGTTACCGGCGTGTGTTGAGAGTACCAGGGTGGTGAATATGCTGCATGCGATTGTACATTAATGTTACACTAATCATCTGTTTGGGGTTGGGATGGTCGAGATGGTTTCAGTTGCCAAGGTTTATCAGAGCCTTGTACAAAATGCGCCAACTAGTCAGGTGGAGGAAGGGAAATAAATCATTGGTTTTGGGGCCAATAGTGTGGAACAAGACTTGGTAGACTGAGTTGTAGGTGTCAAAGAACATAGTGAATGGATTTTAGGTTTAATGGAAAACATGGCTCTGAATTCAGAGAAGCACCATCTGGGAGGGTAAAGGTAGCCACACTTGTCCTGCAGTCTTGTGGTGTAGAAATACAGCTGGTTGTCTTTTCTACCTGTCACTCAGAGCCTGGGCCTCCCAGTGAGCATCTGCCTTCTTAGTTCAGAAACAAAAGAAAAGAAGAACTGATAAAGATGACAAGCAACATAACTACTGCAGTGATGACAGTCATTTTGTTTTAAAGGAAACCCTACAAAAATTTATTTGGTAAAGCTAAGTTGTTTTATCAGCCAGATAAGCAAGATTTTTAGTAAATTATCTTCAGTACATTTGTTAGATAACAATGCAATTCTAAAAGAGGATGCACCAATGTGATACACACAGGTCATTTACTGAAGACTAAGCAAAGCAGTTCATGGAGCAAATGTAGAGCCAAAGGACAGCTGAACTATTTTTTTTTTAAATTTCTGCCAGACAGAGAGAAAAACCCACAGGAGGCAGGGTGTGACAGGCAGAGCAGATAACCTCTCAGACACCAACCATTGGAACAGAAATCAATCTTTTAAAGACATGAACAAGTTGCAGTACCAAATATGTCAAGAATCTGCTATTGACAGACATACCCAGGTTGCTTATACTGCCACCTTGCCTTACATAAGACAAAGAAAGAGAGAGGGTATAATTTTTTGTCCCTTGTCAAAAGTTCATGTGATGTGAGTTGTATGGACCTAGCTGAGTGTTCCTGACCTGTAAATGCCTCCCTTGTATGCTCAGATAAGACAAGTTTCATTGTTTCATGGTATTTTCGGTATTTGCAATAGGCGAGGCAATAGGAGGTAGTAATTGGATTAAGAAGACTCAGTCTCAGAAGTCTAGGAAGATATTGCCTCTGGCATTGTTTGTCTGAAATGTTTGTATGTATGATTGACTGTGGACAGAGACAGAAATTCCCAAACACTCAGACAATGACATAAAAGACAAGGCATTGAAGACAGTGTTACTGGTATTGTGTACTCTGCAGTGATTGTTGAGGCCTGTTCCATACTTTTTACAGTAAATTGATGATTATTTGCATATGAATCACCTATACCTATGGGATTTGTTTGTACTCATTAATATGTAAGGTAGGTATTTTTTGTGCTTGCTGTCTGTAGTGAACCATTATCTGAAATTTCAGTGAAGACAAAGGCAACAATGCCAGTGTCTGCAAAGGTGTAAGGTAGCAGACAATGAATAATTTAGGTCATACAATGAATTAGACATTGGGAAAGATGTGCATTTCTTCGCTTTTTTTCACTCACATTTCCTATTTCTGCTAGCCCTTACAGGTAGATGATTTGATTTAATGTATTGTATGATAAGCATTGCTGGCAATGAACAAAAATGGTGGAAAACTACAATACTGTATTGTTTATAATGGCATTCTTTTCACTATCAGGAATATTTGCTATTGCAAAATGGAGAAAAGGAAACACTTTTTCATTGCACAACACATTTTATGTATAAGAATTTAAAAAAGAATTTTAAAAACTAACAATATGCCAAATTCGACATACATGTATTGTATGGTGTATTTT
>LZCU01073110.1:6392-18184 GCA_001663935.1 Asymmetron lucayanum | reverse complement strand
TATTTTGTATGTAGTATCTTTATTTTTTTGCCTTTTTGTTTGTTTTATTTAATATATACTTGTATGCATTAACCTCGTGATTACAACTATAATTCTTTAACAGTTTGTTAAAATTCCTAATGAATTCATACATTACTTGTATCCTTTAAGGTGACTATTGTTATCACCGTTATCTCTTTAAACTACTTCCATCACAAAGTTTCCGCCACTCGAAAACTAGAATGAATGCTCAGAAAAAAACTTTTTAAAGAAAAACAAACTACTACAGCTGGAATGTCCAACATCGGGAAAATATAAAATTTCAATATTAACAGAAAAGCTTTACTTTAATTAAAAATATAAGTATTTTACAAGTGTATGGACGCCATGCCATGTAGGCTTAGCTTTTTAATGACTTGTTGTTTTGTCGAATTTCGGTACAATATTTATTCTGTACAAGTTATAGCTGTGCGTCACACAGTGCTGTCTATCTGCATGTTAATAGACCATAGGAAGAAACGCTACTATGTATGCTAATTGTGGATCTCAATAAAATCAAAATCAAACCATTTAACCTCCATGTTACAACACACTCTGTACTGTTAACCACGGCCATGTTAGTCTACAAATCACATTTTTTAGAACTTACCACTGTCCTCAAAATGTGGTCCTTTAGCATGAAAATCCCCATTGGCCCAACACTGTGTTTTGCTACCTTATGACGTTTACCTGCCATGGCACCTCTCTGACATGTCAACTGTCAAGGCAAAACACGATGGGCGGTTGCAAGCTAAGTTAACAAAGCATTAAAATGAAAATATCACATTTAAGGCATACTCTAGCGATGTCTAGAATATATTCCTGACCAACTACGTTACTGGGTAATGTATAGGGCTGAAGTGGAGGGGACTCCGGGCTGGGGGCGGCGGAGACTGAGGGGGTGGGGGTCTTCGCTTTCATGGTCACAATGGCGGCTATTGGTGGTAACTTGTGAGAATTTGTCCCATTTATCTACTCTCCAAGCAGAGTTTGGTCTGGAAGATTGTGACGTTACGTTATTCGGATCTGCCTGGTTTTCTGACCGAGCTCGGATGCAGTCAGATCAGAACTAATTATTCAACACATTTATTTAGTTAAAAAAATGATTTCATATGAAAAAACATGTTAAAGGTTAAACTGGCGTTAACGTTACTGTGTGTTCCTCTCTGGTGAAAAAATGAGATTAAGTTTTTACTTCTGTAGTCAATCTTGTTAGCACGTTTTTCACATGAAATTATTTTTTGAGCTAAATAAATGTGTTAAAAAGCCAGTACTGTCAGATCAGAAGAGAACGTCTCTATCTTCCTTACAAAACTCTGCTTGGAGAGTACTATACATCGGTCCTAGCGATGTCCCGGGATAACTTAGCCATTTCAGTGGATTGTAAATTCCGGCTTGTGGTGGAGTAATAGGTAGAAATTCCACCTAAAAGTCACAATACCGGGCGTTCGATGAGCACGAGATTGTTTCAGTGAGCTATTGAACCAAGAATAAATCGCAGATGTCAGTGACTCTATGGCTTGTAAGGTCACAGCGACAATTATGGTCCACCCAGCCGTATCTTCCAAGAATAGAGGTTGCAGTGGAAGTCTCCCGGTCCGCACCTAGGGAAGAAAGGACCACAAGATAGATATTACACTGGAAGGAACGCCACATTGTGATATTTTGTTGAAAACAGTTTCGTCTGCAATGCAAAGTTAATTAAGTAGCAACTTGAATTATTCATTTGTGTCGCTTACTAGTCAGACAGAATCGTATTGATCTTAACTAAGTATTTGGGTAATAGATTAAACAATAGGCTTTGTGTTTTAAGTACTTGCAAGCAAGATTGTAGCCCTATCTTGAGACTTGCAGTGACGAGTAGCAGCCTTTACCACTAATCGAGAAAGGTTAAAAACGCTTTCGTCTGACCATCATTTCAAAGTTTGCCATCCATAAAGTATCACTTTTTCATAATTTGGATCACGTCAAAGTTTGCCATCCAAAAAGTATCACGTATTCATAATTTTAATTTTTTTTATCCGGCGAAATCTTGCCCAAACAGTTCGAACGTTTAACCAGTAACAGATCTCTATATAACACATTCTTATTTCAGTTTAACTAAATTTTCGTAATTTTGGTAATTTTCACAGCGACCAAGATATGAAATTTAAGGTAGATATCTGCGGTAGTTTGGACACATTTCTGTTCATCAACGTTGATATTGTGCAATGTACAGGTCGCGTTGCCCAGGGGCCCGTACATTGCGTGTGACCAGTTCAGACCCCAATTGGGCTCTGAAGCCGGTGGGGGGGGGGTGCATCGCCTTTCATGGTCAGCATTCGTTGATAAATCTCTTAAATGCAACTGAATTTACTCCAGTCATCATACACAGAGCTGCTTTCTGCGTTTTGTTCAAGCAGTATGAAACGTTTGCTGAAGTCTGATGGAGTTTACTGATAGGTAAGCGATTTTAGTTGCCATGACGCGTCTCTGACATGACAAGGGTCAAGGCAAACCGCGATGGGCGGTTCCAATGTGACTAAAATTATAATAACAAAGCACTACTTAACATTTCAACCTTTGAGATAACTTTTGCGACATTTGAAGACTTTCCTGACTAACTTTGTTACTATGCTAGTCTAAATTACATACTGTGTAGCATGTGATGACCTACTCTTGCCTGAAAAGCACAAGACTCGGGGTTCGATGAGGACGATGTTGTTTGCTTTGAACTGCTGAACTGACAATAATGACTTGATGCTGGTAGGGTCACATTAACAATTACGGTCCACCCAGCCGTACCTTCCACGAATAGACGCTGCTGTGGAAGTCCCCTTATTCCCACCTAGGGACCAAAGGACCACAAGATAGACATTTTAGTATCGCCAGCGAAGCCGTAAGATATGTTGTTGGAAAACAGTTTTGTCTGCAATGTGTTTCAAGGTAATTTTATTCGTGGCTTCTTGTCTAAACGCTATGGAAATTGAAGTTTAAATCAAAGCTTCTTTTGTCATCAGAATTTTTCTGTTACGCCAAATGGAAGGAATGATTTGATTTGAGTCCTATTTAAAATTGTTCAGTTTCCAATAAGATCTTTAAAAACACTAAGTTTATTTTGTTTTGTCCTATCACGTTAGAATATCTCCTAGGTTTCAAATATTTGTTTTTTTCACTGAATTCGCAAGTAATCAGCCGTCATCAGTAGCGTCTCATGTAGACTGTTCTGTCGCAGTTTGTATAGCCGCCGATCGGCGAAATATAGAAGGTTCGCAGGCACGCGGCGACCGGCTGGTTATATTCATTGACCGGCCCGTTACACCCGACAATGTATGTTAGTTTGAAGTCAGATTGTTTTTGTGGTGTTCATAGTCGTCTAAATACTGACATCATTTTAACGTTGCTTGCTAATCACACCTCTTGCAATTATAAATCAAGGCCATTTCGTGCAGACAATTTTGTCCGGATGTCATGTGGGGCTCATATGCTACCCATATACTAATTCTGTCATTGATGCGTATGGCGAAACAAGGCAACTCGACAAGATTACATACATCAGTACGATCAAATATTATTACTACAAAAACATGATTTTAACGGATTTTACGGTACATTTGTAGCCTCTACTTAGCTTGCTACCTTTGACTTTAGAGTGCTGTACTATTTTGACCCAACGAGAGGCTATTGACCTTGCAATAATTGTATACTGCTGGTAAGGTCATATTGACAATTACGGTCCACCCAGTCGTGCCTTCCACGAATAGAGGTTGCTATGGAAGTCCCCCTATCCTCACCTAGCTAGTGGAGAGAGACATTTTAGCACAACCAAGCATTCTGTTGGAAATCAGTTTTAACTGCAATGTGTACTGGGATTGATGGCGAAGCATCATGAACGATCGCATTGTTGTCAGTCCTTAGACGCTTGTCCGCATTGAGATAAAAACAGGATTAAGCTTCTTAATCCTTGCATGTCGATCAAAAGGAATTGGTTCTATTTTGTTGTAGCAGAGGTACTTTTGTGTAAAGTAGTAGCAATAGATATTTGAGCAACTTCTGGCCATCATCTTCAACGCAACAAAGCCAAAGAAGTGCCGTTTATCACATTGTTCACAACGGTATGGAAATTAAAGCTTAAATCAAAGCTACTATTTTATCAGAAAGTAACTTTTTCCTGTTACACCAAATGGAAGAAATGATTTGGTTCCAGTCCTATTCAAAAGTGTTCAGTTTTCAACAAGATCTTTAAAAACACTTATTTTGTATTGTTATGTCCTATTCCGATAAAATATCTCCTAGGTTTCAAATATTTGTTTTGCTTATATTTGTCATTAGTAGCAGGTCATGTAGATTATTCTGTCGCAGTCTGTATCTGTATTGATTTGGCCGGTATATCCGCTGATCGGCGTAATATACCAGCTTCGCAGGCAAGCGGCGACGGCTTGTCATATTACATCGACCGACTCGTCACACGGAACAGTTGATTTTTGGTTGAAGTCAGATTGTTTTTGTGGTGTTCATAGTCGTCTAAATACTGACATCATTTTAAAGTGCCTGAGGCCATTGACAGGCAGTGCCTGTCAACAGTGCAAAATTTTCCACTATTGACAGGCAGTGCCTGTCAACAATGGAAAAATTGTACTAGGCACTTCCTGTCAATAGTGCAAAATTTTCCATTATTGACAGGCACTGCCTGTCAATAGTCTTGGAATAAGCTAGTGGCTATTGACAGGCAGTGCCTGTCAATAGTACAAACGTTTCCACTATTGACAGGCAGTGCCTGTCAATAATGAAAAAAATTTCCAATATAATAGAAAATTTCCACTATTGACAGGCACTGCCTGTCAATAGCCACTGGCTTTTAAAGTTGCTTGCTAAGCACACTCCCCCCGCAATTATACATCAAGGCCACTTTGTGCAGACAACTTTGTCCGGATGTCACGAGGGGCTCAAATCTGCCGCGGGCTGTTTGGGAATTCCCCATAACGTCATAATTGGACACTGCACTAATTTTCATAGAAAAATTAAGGGATGGGCGGAGCTACTCTATTTATATCTAACCATATTCACAAATTGGCTAGATTTTAGCCTATAAAAGAGCCGGTGAACGTAGCAAGCCAGGCAGCTGCGGTCGTCTTGTGCATCAACGCAACACATCAAGACATCGGCGTGGCCACCGAACACTGCGGGGCTGTTTTTTAACTACCACCTGACAGGTTTTTGAAATACAGGTAGGTCTTTTCCAGCTACATTTTATCGGCAAATTTGTCTCTTATTGAGATTATTTAACATGGAGAGGTCAAAAGCCACTTCGTTTCAGTAAAAGCTAGTTTATTTTGTCTTTGATAACTGTTTAATGCTATTTTTGCATATGTACAATATATGCTTATTCCATTGACGCTCAGTTTACACTCAGCCGAATTGGGCACCCAACATCTCCCAAGAATAATCGTGAATCGGTCGCGAGTAAATGCGCTTTACTTGGGAATTAGCTCGTCCGACTGAATATCAGCGGCCTCGACCAAAATTTTGAAACATGTTTCTTGAAACTGTGAACATGCTACGTTTTAACATTAATTGGAGCTAGTGGTCGTAAGAAGTTCCAGAAAGGCATTCGCATGACTTTTCGGCGGGTAAAGGTGAACTTTTCAACGAATATTTGTGAAAATGTTGTGCGGATGACCGACGTGATCGAATGCTAGAAATCGTAAGTTGTTCGGGGAGGCCTTGATGGTGTAAACTAGGTTTTCGACGCAACATTTCAAACTTTTCTGCCCGTAGAATGGTCATCTCGGCCTTACCAGCATTCGTAGCTTTCGAAGAATGACTGTAACGAAAAATCCTTGTCGATAGTCTGCTTATCTTGATGTTGTTTAAAATCAGGTTATTATGAGCATTATTTGTTGAGAATCCCCAGGGAGTAGGGTTTCCATACACGTTAGTATGTGCACATAGATTTATTCTCGTTTTCTTCCGCCGATTTGCTTCTGTACTAGATATGTTTTAGTCCAAGCATAGCGCCTCTTTCGCCACGGATATATCTTGATGACAACAGGCAATTTTTGCGGATGGCCAATACCTATTACTAACAACAATACAGTCTTGGAAATCTCAGAAGGTAGAGCAAAACTAGGTTGAGCCTGCAATTAAACAAAAATGTGACCCGTTGTTTTCTACCAAGGTGCACTGACATGTACAATAGACGAAATGTCATAATACATCAAAGCTATCCAAAAGTATGTACTTTGCTCTCCGTGGAACCAGAAGAATATAATACGCTTATATATACGTAAACAAAGACTTCTATGGGTCCCAAACTTGCAACTTGTAAGAGACGTACGTTTGATTGTTTGTCACTCTTTAATTCAAAGAAGTGCTTCCCACCCGTTCAGGTGAAACATATATACTACATGCAACAAATCATACCAGCAGCCTTTGTCCATGTAATTAGGTATTACTTAGTTTACTGGCGTTACCGTATACGTTTGTCCCCTACCTGACTATGTTAACATCTAGCATAACATCTTTTTTTATTTAGTAAGCTGAAAATTCTGTCAAGTAAGCTATTTGTGGTGAAGGCCATTTCCTTGTGACGTTTAATTTACGCTTGGCAACGCAGTCTCTGACATGACATAGGTCAAGGCGAATCGTGATGGTTGGTGGAACTTGGTTTTAATTTGACTGAATTATCCGTTCGAAATTTGGAAACTTTGCTGGCGCTATCATACGACTACACATTTCCAGCAAGACCGTGTTGATCCAAGCCCCACGTCCTTATTGTGTAGTTAGCTGGGTTTTAATGACAGCAGGTCTAATTCTGCCGAAGGTCAAATTCTTGGCTTGTGATGTTGTCACAAAGAGGCAGTGTCTGACCTGTTAAGGTAAAGCGCGATGGGTGGCTACAGTTCAGTAACAAAAGATGTTATGAAACGTTAAAAATACATCTATTTCAAGCAGAGTTTGCGATCTTAGTCAGTGTTGACAAGATTCAAATTTATTTTCCATCTTTTGAACATACCTGCACGCTTCAGTTTGAAGTCTTCGACATATCTCTGCTGTTAGTCAAAATTGCTGTCCAGACAGGTCAAATGCCACAACAGACCAGAGAAACATGATTCTATAACGGATTTTACAGTCCATTTGTAGCCTCTACTTGGCTTACATTTGACTTTAGAGTGCGGTACTACCTTGACCCAACTCAAGGCTGTTGATCTGGCAGTAATTGTATACTGCTGGTAAGGTCACATTAACAATTACGGGTCATCCAACCGTGCCTTCCACGAATTCAGAGTGGCTTGGGAGTCCCCTCGTCGGCACCTAAGGAAAATTGTGCAACAAAGAAGCTTTTTTGCTAGCGCAGCAAAGCTATTGGTTGTGCTTTGCACTTGAATAAACTGCGTGACATGTTGGTTGATTCGGTTCAATGATGTCTGGCTAAATTTGAGTGTTCACATTTAAGTACAGTTCTTAAGTGGTGTTCTGTTGTGTTTTGTTGTCCACTGTTGTCTGTAAAGAGGCATCAAATAAATTACGTTATATATGGATCGATTTAGCTCACTGATGGCTGGTATATTTTTCGTGTACACATATTCAAATAGACTCCCATGAAGCTTTTTACTGTTCACTTATGGGAATAAATAGACAGCAAATGGATGAATCAAAGTACCTTTACTGTGTTACACAACACACAAGGTGTTCTATCATTATTCGTGCCACCTTCTAATATGCACTTCAAATGTCTACAATGAAATTCTATTCTAGCGCTACAAGCAGAGTAGAGTAACCTTTACAACTATATCCAATTGCATCACCTGTGTATATATAAATCACAACGCGATCCTTGTTTTCAATGTCTTCAGCCCTTCACAAGTCGAGACACTTTCTAATTGTACAAATTATTAACAACTCAGATCGACAATCTCGTCATTATTCTCAACTTTAAAACAAAACTGTGTTTTACGACATCACACAGAAAACCCATAATCATTATGCTGACAGTTATTTTCAAGGGAAGAACAGACAAGAAGGAAGGCATACCCACATAAGGACCAAGATGAAGCTTCACCTGGCTAAATGGTTCCTTGTCATTGCTGTCCTGATGATCCTCCTAACGGATGAATCCCATGCATGGGGCCGTCGCCGTAACCGCGTGTGCCATAGGGTGCACTGCCAGTGGAGTGCTTGGAGCTCGTGGTCTGCCTGTACAGCTACGTGCGGACACCATGGACGAATGACAAGATCAAGGTAATTTGTTTATCTACTTTATAACAAAATCATGTAAACCCATCATAAGTTATCATTCATTTTGTTACGTAAAGTATTTCAAACATTGATAAGCACATTATTTCGTTGAAAGATATCATTCGTGAATTAGTCATTTCCTTTAAAAACTTTATCAAACACGAGGGAAAGCGCTTACCAACAAGTTTTCCGATCAGGCCTTTGATCTTTCTCAAGTTGAAAGGAAATAACACGAAGCATATGTCACGTGACCTGACAGAAGGTATGATGTCAGCAACGGCTCAAAGATACCCGGAAGATTTTTTCGGCACTATTCAGACTAACATTCGAACGGAGCCCGATACAGACTTCGGCGCACCAGGAACCGTTGCAGAGGTCACAATTCCATAAGTCACTCAACAAAAGCTTGGGGTCATTCGAATGATGAATATTGTCTTTTCTTATTTTTAACGAATTTTAACAGGCATATCACAGCCCAACCGCAGTGTGGTGGGAATCCGTGCGTTGAACACGACCATGAGGTACACGGGTGTAACCAGTTTCCTCCCAGGGACTGTCGTTGGGGTTACTGGAGCGGTTGGAGTGGCTGCAATGCTGGTTGTGGCAGCAGCGGAACCCGGTATCGATCAAGGTACTCTTCAACATGCAAACACCTGAGTCATGCTCCAACACAAAATTTAGACTGAACAGAACTTCCGCCCCGCTCATTCTGCCTCAGCATAATCACCCGACTGCTCTGTATACGTGGCCCGACGGACATGTGATGTGAGTAACGGCTCAGAGGTTACTGGAAGTCAATACCTACCTCCGTCCTAATGTTGTAGCATAGCTAATTTTTTTTTCATAATTTGATCAAACAAGTCCGGATGAACTTCCTTGCTGAAAGCTTTTCTTTGTGTTTTCATGAGGCATTATCCAAAATTCAGTAACCTTCGTTGATAAGAGACAGGACGTCACAAGCTGCCTGGTGCATTCGACCCATTGCTCACGTCACATGTCTGTAATATCATATGCCGTAAGCTGATGATCATCCATTCCTTGAAGAGGTTGGAGCTGCGCAGTGCCGAAACTACGCGTTTTATGTTTGTCCTTTTTCACAACATTGGAAAATTATGGAACTAAATTAGAAAGCAATACTGTATTGGGGAACAAACTGGTATCTTCCCGTTCTGCTATTACTAATAGTCAGATCGACTTGAATGGAAAATCGGACAGATTTCAGGATAAAGTAGGTGTGGATTTTATTCTAAAGGTGACGCAATTATCAATATTCAAAATCATCTAACGTGGACCGTTGATGATCCAAAACAGGGGTATCACTGCACAAGCCTACTGTGGGGGGAGAGGATGCTCAGGGAACTCAAGGGAATATCAGGGGTGTAGCGGGCCTCCTCCTCGGCCCTGTCGGTGGAACAGCTGGGGATCCTGGAGTGCCTGCACCGCTACCTGTGGGAACCACGGGACCAGGACAAGAACAAGGTACCCTTACATAGAATATATTCCATAACTGATCGAGCAGAGCACAGTCAAGGTAGTCCATGTGTTTTTTAGGAAGATAAAGAAGAAGAAAATGATTGACGACACCAAGGACCTACTCTCTTCTTTCTTTCAATTCAATCAAGCATTGATTGTGACAGGTGATAGTCTGATACGATATCCGATTTGGAGTGGTTGTCACATCTTGCTATTTTCAGTTCGTTATTACACAGTGCATTGTAGTATACCAGGTGTACATATTAACTAACGGCTATATTACAGCCATGAAACAGGACTAAGGCCGAAGAAGCATACTGCGGAGGTGAGTGCAGCGGGAGCAGCTCAGAGCAGGAGGCGTGTAACCGGTCTCCACCGATAGACTGTCAGTGGGGTAGATGGGGTAATTGGAGCTCGTGCTCGGCAACATGTGGACACAGCGGGACCATGACACGAACAAGGTAGACTCTAATTCGAAATACTAACTGCCCATCACTACTGGGCTACACCCAGTTATTTTGAGTCTACATCAGGTCGTCTGTTATTATCCACATAGTTTCCTTGTGTCTTGTGCGTTACAAAAAGAACAATGAGCTATAAATGAATCAAGAAATTGAAACTTAGACTAAAATAAACCTTTGGTAAAACATGGTAAGTTCCAGAATGGTGTAAAAATCCAACATGGCAAAACAGCAAAAGAAAAAAAAACCAGAACGACAATGGTAAATTAAATTTTCAACATACAACAGACACTGATCGCTGCTCTGTTGTTATGTGAAATATTATTTTGTGACAACGTTGAATAGGAGCTACAACGTGACAGCCTACTGTGGAGGATCTCAATGCGCCGGGAGCAGTAGTGACTCCCAGCCGTGTAACAGAACACCCCCGAGAAACTGCCGCTGGGGCGAATGGAGCTCCTGGGGCGCCTGCACAGCACCGTGTGGGAACAACGGAACACGGACCAGAACAAGGTGAGCTGCTATGAGACAGTTTTAAGCTATAGCTTTCCAATACAATAGGAAATTTTGGAGTTAACCAAGTTTTCGATTGGTCAGCTCCAATCTTTATCAAGCAATAAGCAATCCGTGACCTCACTTTATGCAGATAAAACACGTGACTCGGTGAGCAGTGGATCAAAAGTTGCAGTAACTCTATGACGCCTCCCGTCTCTGTTGAGGGATGGTCGTAGAGCTCTGATTTAGATGGAGTTCAAGTGCAGATGTTCTGCTATTAAAAGTTGAACTGTCTTCCAACACAATAGTCAGACGGGTACCTACCGAATTTTAAGCTCGTTGGCTATCATCATGTAAAAAGAGTAATAACAAGGACATGTCTTACATTCACTACAGCGCCATGTCGAAAATTTTAGGAAGTAATATTTGTAATACGGTTATTATTTCAAATGAACCTGTATGCTATGGTAGACTATCAGCAGGCGAATACGTACATGTCGAGAAACGACAGTTCTATAACTGATCACTGGCAAGACCAGAATTACCTTACAAGCAAGCTACACATACGGCATGATGGCATGATCATTTTGCTAAATTAGTGTACTGTTGAAATGCAAAAGGTCTTGATACATACAAATTGATTACAGATTCGACTGCCGTGAGAAAACGGTGAGTGTATTGACGAGTATTTGCTAACCTGGTTAATATTTACAATTCAAAACAGGAGCATAGCTGAACCACCATATTGTGGTGGTGCACAGTGTAGTGGGAGCGACAGTGAGACGGGTGAATGCAACAGGCACTGTCCCCATGGGTCTCCGGCTGGTGCAAACTGCAACTGCGGAGGTACTGGATACACTGGGACCTGCTGCGACACTGGTGAGTTTATGTACTCCCCAAGCACAGGTTGTTTGGGAAGACTGTGACGTTTTCCGTCTTGGTCTTCCGTCCATATCTTTTAATCCGTGGCTTTAAAGAAAGGATTTTCTATTGTTGGAAAAGAAAATATAAAAAGATGAATCGGTATTATTTTTAATATCTTACTTTTATTATTTTTTTAATATGCTTATTATCATGATCATTCTTACGTTCATTTCTTTTGCTTCAGACATAGACGAGTGTGTTGCA
>LZCU01072772.1:0-17479 GCA_001663935.1 Asymmetron lucayanum | reverse complement strand
TTGGCCACATTGTGAGGAAAAAAGTTGCCAAGGGATTTCAATCAGTCTATGGTCATTATTCATAAGGACAAATGGACAAAAGCATCTGGCTGTAGAATTAAAAAACCAAAGGTGACCTCATTTGCTAAAAAAATGAAAACATGGAGCCTCACGACTTGGCAGAAGAACGTGAACAACAGATAAAACACTGTATAAAACGGCGACGACGCAGCGTGTTTTACTGTTTCTTCCAATTCATAGGGATGCTTACCGACCAGGGTACAGACCGGAAACTTACAGAGCTTACTACAGGGAAGACGTGTGTTGCTCAGGATGGACTGGATCAAACTGCAACAGAGGTAGGGTCTATGCTGTATGCCTGTTGCTCTTATAAAGCAAGAGAACTGCTTTCATGCATGTTTGTTAATTATAATGATTATAATAATAATTATAAAAGTATTATGTTCTCTGTAATTGTTTTTGTGCGAACGAATACACAAACAAACAAACAAACAAACAAACAATACTGATGCTGCTGCCGTTTTCTTACGTTTGAAATCTGTCAGCAATTTGTAGGCAGATGAATTTTCTATGCAACATATCATTATGTATCATGATGAAACTAATACTGTCTATTGATAATTCTGTTCCAACTCTGAAACAAACAAAGCAAACTGACGAAATAGTAACGTAAATCAGTACAATTTGGTATGGAACAGCCACATTTACTTCGTAATACAAATTATGTCATCAGAGTAAAGACTTACTTCATGTTTTTCAGCTGTATGCAGTAGAGGTTGTTATAACGGTGACTGTACATCGCCGGACACATGTACTTGTCATTCAGGCTGGCGGGGCTCTTCTTGCAGCACAGGTAACAGTTGCTTACAATGCAATAGTCCGCAGATGGTCTTATAATTGAAACTTGGAGTTGATCTTCTTTTCGGCCAGCTATAGTGCGCCCTTTTGAAAATTAGACCTCGCTATGGCCTTTCGTACGTGGAAGTTATACTTGCTTGTTACTGTGAACGTTATTCATCAGAACCCTAGCAACATATTCCATGTTTTTTCACAATAGATCACAGGGATCAGGATGAAATATGGCGGCTATAATTTCTGTGTGAAAGGTCTTAAATGTGACGTGATTATTGATGAAGCTTTTGTTAAACATGACAGTACATGGATTCATGATTTGATTATTCTTTATTATTCATCTCAGCATGAACAAGTTGGGCACCCGACATAGGTCAAGTCAACTCAAGTCTAAACAACATAGGAACTTTCGATTTGTTCTCGCCGATAATTGTCTATTGCTGTAAAGTAAGATAGAGGTATCAATGTTCCCTTTCGCATGTTGCAATAATTTTTGTTGTGCTTTTACTTGACTGTGTCAAAAGCAATTGGCATTGCACTATGATATTCTGCAGTAATTTGCAGTCATGTAGAACTCCTCAGAGGTGACTATAGAATTATATGTATTTTTTTTCATATACAGATAGAAACGAATGCTCGAGCAGCAATGGCGGCTGTGACCACAACTGCGTGAACACGGACGGTAGTTACTATTGTACCTGCCGTTCGGGATATACCAAATCGGGAAGCCGCTCATGCTATGGTGAGGTATTATTTGCTTACAAAAAGTTGAATATGATGCGAAAAAATGTATAGGTTGGCAAATATGACAGTTCTGTCGGACTGGATTATTTCTTATTTACCAGGTACAATGTTATCTGCAGTCTTAAGTGTTTTAGTCGTGTGGTAAATTACCTTGATGAATTTACCATTGAGGCCTGCATTTTGCCACTTGTCAGAAATTCCCACTTTATTTTGTTGCATTTACTGTCGCTCGCAATAGTTTGTAAATGAGCTGGTCAAGTGAGCTATAAATGTCTACGAAACAAAGAAAACAGTGTATATACTGTAACGTTGATAGACGTTAAGCTGATGTAAATCTTACGTTCCTAATACGGCAGATATCAATGAATGCAGCAGTGGCAACGGTGGCTGTGATTACCACTGTCACAACACTGGAGGATCGTTCTACTGTTCCTGCAACTCGGGGTACGCCGTCCACGCGAGAACAAGTTGCATTGGTACGTTACAAGTATTTTTTTTCAAATTATGCATCTAACAATGAAAGATCAAGATCTTTATGATCACAATCAGTACACTTATATGATGCATACGTGTAGGCTAAATTGCGCCATGAATGAATAATTTCCTATTATACTCCCTCATTGCTCTGCTGACTTGAATGGCAACTTAATATGTTCGTGAATGCCTGTGTAAGTTTGTTTGTTTGTTTGTTTGTTTGTGCTGCAAACCATATGGTTATGTTTTATCCTAGGTCTACCACCCTTGTGTGCCACTTCCCATACCCATAGTAATGTCCAGTTCTGAGAATATGATAGCTGTACTCTGGTGAACACATTTTCTAACCCCTACTGATGAATAACCGTTTGTGATGAACATTAAATTTCATCTCACGTGGTACATATTGTATGCACAGATGTGGACGAGTGCTCTAGAAATACAGACGGGTGTTCCCAAATCTGTGACAACACAATTGGCAGCTACACATGCCGCTGTAGACCAGGGTACTCCTTACAGTCCGACCAGCGCTCCTGTCAGGACATTGACGAATGTTCCTCTAACGACGGAGGCTGCGAGCATACTTGCGTCAACAGCGCTGGAAGCTACAGTTGTTCCTGTAGGACTGGATTTCACCTCAACTCAAACGATCACTCATGTGATGGTAAACACATACCTTACAATTCCCTTAGTACACACAACTGCAGGTTTTAATGCATTTGACGTACGGCCATTAAAACCGAAGCATATCAATTCAAGGATGCCAACACAGTCAAACCAGTGTTAAGATAGAAAATGACATGTAACACCGCGCTGGATTGTAAAGAAAGATTTGATTTTAGCATTCTTTTCCAGCAAAGTAATAACAGCTCAAATGTTTGACAGGGAGTTTTCTTCCTTTACTGAGAAGCAAACACGAGCATTAAACACTCTTCGTCTGGCAGGGCGGTTCTTCGAACAGTCTAGATATTGGAATTGCAGCTTGGAAACCTTCTATGATAATCCTACATTCTCTGGCTTACGGTCACGCCGTGTTCTATAGATATCGACGAATGTACGGAAAACATCCACGGATGTGACCATCTCTGTTCAAACACCCTGGGGAGTTTCATCTGTTCCTGTCGAGAAGGCTACTCCTTGATGACTGACGGACGACTGTGCCAAGGTATGTCACGTTCAACAGCTTGTGCTCTTCGATGATTATTTCCATAGTATAATTGTAGAAAGAATATATCTTTGATACACATATCTGTATCTTTTAACAGACATCGATGAATGTGGACCAGACGGCGTGCACGGATGCGCACATAACTGCCATAACGAAGTGGGCAGCTACACTTGTTCCTGCCATATCGGCTACAGGTTGGGATCAGACGGCCGTGGATGTGACGGTAAGCATATCACAGCTGAGAAGTGTTAAGTTCTTATGACTTAAAAGTCATAGTATGCATTACATGACCCAAAAGAGCCATCAGCTAATATTTTAGTGTGGGCTCTTCGAACTATAGAATCTAAAAGACTAGAGGACAAGGATTATTGCCTAACATAATTATTAGATTTGAACATTGCTGGAAGTCTTTTCGACAACATTTGATCCCCCTATGATGATTTGGTGATCTTTTTCTTTTCTTTTCTCAAACAAAGATGTTGATGAGTGCGGTGAGCAGTCTTCAGGATGCGAGCATACCTGCTTCAACTCCATCGGCAGTTACCACTGCGGCTGTCACGACGGATGGCACCTTGCGTGGGACCAGCACACCTGTCTCGGTAAGGCCTTATCATGTGTTCTTACCTGTTACGGGTACAACGTAGCGATGTGGATGGTGGGGGCATCTGTAAAAATTGTCAGGATGGAGATTTGCAAACAGACTTTAGTGTACTTCAAGGGAATTTCACCTGTGACGGTAATCATCATTATGACAGTTTAAACTTTAAAACCGTGTACACGAAATAAGCTCTTACTTGTAACAAGCTTTCGATCAGTCCTCTGATCCTTCTCAAGTTATAAAATTTAGTGTATATCTATTCCTTACACAGTAGAATACTAGTATGTTTTCCGCAGGCAATCCATGTGTCGACATTGGCGTCCCCCGACATTGTGAGCGCACGTGTACTGGTTTTGTTACCAACGAGACGTGCTCGTTCGAGTGCCATCCAGGATACTACATGGTCGGGTCGGCTCACAGGCGCTGTCTGCCTTCAGCACAGTGGGAGGGGGTGCAGCCTCAGTGTCCACGTAAGGACTGTAGTCATTTGTATTTATATGTAAAGCGGTATCAGCACTTTGTTGCCCACTTTATAACTATACTAAAAGGCTGATTTGTATTATCAATGAACAACACTTGTGATGAACATACAGTAGGGTCATAAAGAAAATTGAGCTCCAGTTATCCTCATATACAGTAATTCAATTCCCTTGCATCTTAGTAGGAAATTGTATTAAATTCGTTCGCCTAAGTTCGATGTGACTCTGCGGGAAAATTTCTCTACGGCTTTTAAAAACCTGTACCCTTCCATTATCTTCCAACTAAACGTGGTAAGGTCCAATTTTTATAACCTGGGAAAGTAGTGACTCTATCCAAAAACTCTCCGCAAAAGTAGCCTGTTTTAAAGCTACCCATTCTACAAGTACAAAAAGGCCAAAAAAATATGATCTGAAAAATGCCTATTGATATTATGGCTTGTGTTTTTCAGCAAAGTTGTGCGACAGGCTACAACCTCCTGAGAACGGGTACATCAGAATGCCGTGTCACAGGGAATACACCTCGCAATGTATCCTGGGATGCGGCGAAGGTTTCTACCAGTCAGAAGGAGACGACACCTACAGGGAATGTGTGCTGAACGACACCGGCGTGGGATGGAGCGAACATGCCTTTAAATGTTCTCGTAAGTAAATCGTACAGTACAGAACATTTCACTTAGGGCTATAAAACTTTCATCACATTAAACAATGATGTAAATCTGTTCTGCAAAATTTCCCAAGTGAAGCAACATTTACAAGTTGCAAAACAATACTTACACAATGACGGAGTCAAACTGATACGTTCTGACATGTTCGTACATTTAGACATCGAGTCGATATTAATGTTTACACTCTTTGTTTTGAACAGGTGTCACTGCCTGTGAACCAAATCCTTGTCTTCACGGAGGACATTGTACCCCAATAGACTCCATTCGATATTCATGTGATTGTACAGACACTGGTTACAAGGGCGACACATGTCAAACAGGCTTCATAACGCTTCGCGATAATGGCTACCCTATTCTGTACCGACATGAATGGTCTGAACAGTTGGCTGTCCATGCCAAACCAACTGCAGAGATTATTCTGTCACTGCGTGGAAATGGTCTAAAGTTTGAACCGTCAGCGGTGACCATTAAATATCCAAATACTATGTCCCAATTTACAGTAATGGGAAGGAAATCTGGCTTGATACCCATTGAGTACAGCATTTCAGGTGAAAACGCAGCAGAGTTTGAGACTCCAGACGTGGACGTGATCTCAATAAACAATCGCAAACATCCATTCGGGCCAAGACTGCCTCAGCAACACGCAGTCGGGAATGACGTTCCACTTGTCGCGGGTTGTAATGCGTTAGATCTGATTAATGCCCCGTGTCCAAACATTAGCCTGCTATCAACGTCCCCTTGGTTTGAAGATCCACTTGACGTCTTCAATGGTTTCTCCACTGGTCTCATACACGTAAAAACAAACAGTATCACTCTACCCTTGTCATTGGTTGGGCTTATGGTCAAAACAAGTACGAAAATAACCACACTGCCTCTGGACGAAACGTTTCTAACCTATGTAGATAACCATTCCACAGAGGATGATTCTGACGTATGTCTTGATACACAATTCCCCCCTGTACTGATTCAGAAACTCACAGAGACTTCATCATTCATTGGATCATATTTTGAGTCCGTGAATAGTTTCCTTCCAAACTGGTTTCATCTTGGTACCAGTTCGGAACAACAGCGCTTGCTGATGGGTAGCTTATCTCAGTTAATTCCTGTTACATCCAGTGATAAAACCCCTTGCGGGCACCTTCCTTTTCCGAACGGTACACTTCTTCACGTGATACGCTCTTCTTTCGACATCAACTTACATGTGCTTGGAGAGCTCCAGACGACAGCAGTCGATGATGGTGACATTTGTCTGACTGTCGACGTTTGCTCTTACTCTTTTGGGATCAACTTTCCATCATCCAGTGGAAATCTTGTAAGCACACGTCTCTCCGCGAAAATTGGTCTCCAACACTGGAAATTTGCCTTGAGAGGAGTTGGCATATCGCCCTCGTATGGCCTGTACAATCCTGAATTTGATGTGGTCTTTTGGGACGGTTATGGGACGCATCGTCAGAGGTCTGCATCCGGGGACATGTGGGTCGATTCCAGCTTCCAGTTCACCGTCACATCCGAGAGCAAGGCAGCAGCTGTCATCGCACACGTTGACGGCAGTCTGAACATTCATTCAGGAGGCATTGAAAAGGTGAATTAAATGAATAAACGCAAAGATCTACAAAGAGCTTAAAAGCTACTTTTGTTTAATCCAAATTATTCCATACCACAGTAAATGATAGTGCGAAACAGATGTATGGACAATGCATTTGTATATGGATATCACACGATATTTTACCAGTAGCATTATTATCATGGCAGTTGTCTCTTTGTAACCTTTGCCATTATACAAGTTTACATTTCTATGTTTCAGATCTTCAGCCGATTCCTTTCAAGAGGATTCCTCGCTACGGGAACACCGCACATGTCACTGAAGCTTAAATTAAACCACAAGGGATCAACACTGGAAGTCATCTTTCTAAGTGAAGAAACACCGGTTTACGTCTCTTCAGAGGGTAAGTCAAACATGCCATCAATGTAATGTAGACACTTGGACAGTATTGGATAGAGTACTAGGCCCACCTAGCTGTTGAACATTCACTGAAACGTTTACAACTTTAAACACCCGGTGAGCATTACGGTTTGGCTTCTATGTATTCATTTATGCATGTGTACTTGTTTACAGGGATGGGGAATTGCACAGGTTTAAAAATATATATTTCAATCACGCATTACTTACAGAAACATTTTAGATCACACATGGTCTAGCAGCACAGGAAATAAGTTGAAGGTGTCTGTCTAGAGTCTGTGGTTTCACATTTCAACGACGTGCCACAGTAACTGAACGTTACGGTGCCTAATTATTTTGAAAAAAATGCCCTAATTGGAATCTGTCACTCACTCACACTATCTCATGTCGTTGAGGTTGCCCAGAACCTCTCGGTAGCTAGCTCTTTACACAGCTTCTTATCTTTCATTGTTGTAAGCAAATGACTCAAGTCCATGATAGTGTAGTTCCAACCCAAGCACAGCATTTTTTCTTCCCTGAATCATAAGCCTTGATAAGGGTTGGGGGGGTTTACAACCATGCTTGATTTTTTTTAATTACACATATCTTAAGTTCTAGACTATTGCTGATTGACTATTCCAACAAAATTTGCAGGTATCAGCAACAGCAATGACAACACAATCAAAATCCAATTCAAAAGGATGACCAATCACAATGTGTTCAGTAACACGTCACTGAAGAATGTCTTTGCAATGAGAGACAACACTGAAGTGATGGGTCACATGACAATGTTACGCAAGAGCCAATCCATCAAAGAAGACCCCATGATACTGGATGAGTTGCACACCCTCAACGCTACTGCGTACGGAGCCCTTCAGTTTGTGTCGTCTCTTAAAGGAAAGGTGCCTTCGGGTAAATTCATCGACTTAAAAATTAAAATCACTACATACTATGCCACCCTTCAAAACGCTACTCAAGCTTTTACTTCCGGCAGCCTTACGGAAGAGATTCTGGACACACTATCAAAACTACAGACCGACTATTGGCGCCTTTGCAGAGCATTAACTGAAACAACCATCATGCTACGGTCTTATAGTCATACTGCGAAGGAAGAAGCCACAACCAACGACATACTGTCAGACTTGTCACTCTCCCATGACGCAATAATGCAACTCGTCATCAATGAGACCTCCAAAACACAGCTCACAGAGTTTGGCCTGACATTTCTTGCGAATGTTTGTCTGTACAACCTTTGTTTGGGATATTCGACCATAGAGCTAAGCGCAAAAGAAAGTAGTTTCTGGATACTCCAGGGCACAATTCAGCCCGTTGCAAGCTCTTCTGCAGATCAATGCCTGACGTTTCCTGAAGGTAACGACGTGACTTGGACATTCGCTGACGAAAAATTGTCTGCAAGTGGATTGGTAAATTTTCAGATCTTTGGAGAAGAAAAAACACTGACGC
The DNA here is from genome assembly GCA_001663935.1 of Asymmetron lucayanum. Lineage (NCBI taxonomy): Eukaryota > Metazoa > Chordata > Leptocardii > Amphioxiformes > Branchiostomatidae > Asymmetron > Asymmetron lucayanum. Next base: position 9,096 of record LZCU01072772.1, on the reverse strand, counting down.
TAAGGTCCGAAGACGGAACTGCGCATGTTCAAGGCAGTGTCTTTGTTGACACGTTCCCTGTGCACTTACATGGACACTGCAAGGCAGACGGATCGGATACCATACGCTGGAATGTCAATGCTAGATTTGCCCACGACGCAGACGGACTTCCTAGCCTCGTGCAAGATAGACTTGAATCGTACCTCTTTGACATTTTCAATAAGTCTATCACCCGCTATGAATTCGCACAAAATTCAGTTGAAGCTCTACAGGAGCGTTTATCCCAGGCAAATGCAGACCTAATCATTTCTAATCAAGATCTTCAGAGTATTGAAGAGGAATATGCTTTGGTTCTGTCCCGTGTACAGGAGAGTGACCGCGCACTGGAACAACTTGAAAGCGAGTTTGAAAGAGACAACAGTGACGTAAAAACCCACGTCGATGCCCTCGACGCTTTGTGTGAATTAAGGACGTGTCCTGTAGTTGAAACCCCGGGTGTTAAGTGTAGTGCATGTACAAAACCCTTAACACGCAGGGTACCAGTGGAATGCTGCACACCCTGTTACAACACTCGCAGAGTGATTGAACAGTACGAATGCCAAACTACTTGTTACGACTGGGACCAAACATGCACCGAGACAACTTTCAACCATTGCAGTTTTCTTGGGATTACTGGGTGTAGCAAGGGTACAATATGGAAATGCTCCACTACAACTGACATATACGACTGCAGTAAAACGTGTGACAGGGCAGTTACATATCATGACGAAGCAGAATGCTGTAAGACGTGTTATGAGATAGAAACAGGATATGTTCAAGAAGAATGCTGTGAACAAGTCCCGGACTTCACCGCAACACAAGACCCGATATGCCTCAGTGAAAATGATGAATGTAGAGCTGTACGGAACACGGTGTTTGCACGTTATGAACAGTCGTGGGGCGACGCTGCGAACAAACTTGCCGGTTTGCAGTCAGCTCGATTACAGAGAACAACAAATCAAATCAACCTTGAAAACATCCGTCTACAACTGGACACACAACGCCTACATGTCAAGGAACACGAGACAATATCTGAACGCTACCAAAACGCCCTATCGACAGCGAAGCAGACGCTGGAGTCAGTGAAAAACACTTTGAGTGACTCTTTTGAACTGCACAGTCTGTTCGATGGCACTACCATGTCCGGCCTTCAGATAGTGAACGTGTCATTAGCAATGATACTGACAAGTAGCACGTCCAGAGTCATACCCTTAGGGGTGCTTGTAGAGCACAAGTTTCACTTGCAAGAAGTTGACATTATTCTGGATCTTGATTCCGTAGAAAAGTCTATTGATGTTGCAGTGAAGAAGATAGGCAGGGTTATTTTCGGCAACATCGAAGCCGCACTCCACGCCTCTTCCTCGTTTTCTGCTACAGGGACAGATCGAAGGAAACGTGATACGTTGGCAAAGACTGATCATGAGACTTCCTCCTGTCACACGTTTAATAAGATTTCCACATACATTACTGAAGTGTCCGCCCGATTTCAAGAGTTTGACAGTGACCAGCTTCACTTGAAACGTTTCATTAGAGGCGTCGAGCAGACATTGCTCGCTATGAAACACAGAATCATCTCCAACAAAGGGCTGGAGGATACTACTTCATACAACCAAACCATTTTGGCAGATTATTTCAACATCACCGAACATCCTATTAAAGACACCGCAAACAGCAGTCAAGATGCGCAAGCAACAGTGAACCTGATTGATACCATTTTGATGATAAATAGACAAAATCAACAGTTATCAACAGGGACCGTGGCAGAAAATCGTCTGTACATTGCCCTAGAGGAGATGACACATAATTCGTCCTATTTCGATGTTTGTTTTGGTTTTCGTGATTGCATTCTCCAAGTTGTAGAAGACTTCTACATGCTGCTTCACTCAACAGAAGACACGGAAGCCACTGCGATGGAGGACACAATATTGACGGTAAAGGAAAGTCTTGCGCTGTCATTTCAAGGGAAGAATTTAAACGGAAGCAACATTAGACTGAACGTACACAATCTTCTGACGTGTATCAACATTACGCGCAATGCAAACTTGCTCTGCGGTACCACCCCAAGTATTCAACAGCAACCAATGCTTACAAACCAAGTACTAAAAGGCCATGACCTGGAACTTGTATGCAATGCCACCGGAGAGCCAGAATCAAAGTACGAATGGCTCAAAGACAGTAAAAGAAAGGTTGGTAATTCAGCCGTGCTGATCTTGCAAAATGTGACAGAAGATGCAGAGGGAGAATACGTCTGCATTGCTGCTAACAGATTTGGGTCTTCGTCAAGCTTGCCTTTCCAAGTAAAAGTCACATCCAAACCACATGTCACTGAGCATCCTGTTTCACAAGAAATCGCTCTGGGAAGCGAAGTAGGGATTACAATGAACTGCAAAGCAACAGGCAAGTAATCGCCTTTGTCAGACCTTTCCGTACTACAATTCCAATAACTCAAAGTCAAATTACGTTTGGCAATATTGCAAATATGACATCTACCTTTTAAGATTCAGAACCAGAAGTGCATTATAAATGCGACCATTTTCATGCAGTATATCTAAAGTATTACAGGATATTCTTTCCTATTGAATTGTTAGTCGTTTGATGTTTGATTTTTATCATTTTACGTGACTGTGTTTACGTTATCATCATTTTTGACAAACCAAGTTTTGTCAATTTGTGCCAACAGGTAGTCCAAAGCCTTTGATTCGCTGGTTCTTCAGGAGAGACGAGTCGTCTTCGTGGGGACGTCCAATCGACAACGGGACGGCAACAGAGGACATTTTGATCCTCCAGCCAACATGGCAAGACCAGGGTTGGTACGCCTGCCAAGCAGAGAACAAGCACGGGCAAACTATGTCTGACCCGGCCTATCTCATGATACTGGATATCACCGTCGCTGTGCCGACTGTGAACATTACCTTTGAATTGAAGAACAAAGGGAGCTTTGAGACGCGGTCACGGGTCAAGCGTGACGATGGCTTCTTTTCAACTCACACGCCACCTACAGTTGTGCAAGGTGTATCAAATGCAAGCTACTTCAGCATTCAGCAACTAAAGCACACAACTCTTGACCCTACAACATATGTCAGTAGTCAGTACAGTGTTCGTTCTGATAGTATCGTGGAAGTACTAGAGGGTGTAACTGGTGCTGGCAGTGTTGCAAATGTGATTTTTATCCAAAACATTGCTGACACAGGCAACAGACTTCTTCGGGCTACAATTAAAGGCAGTAACCTGACAAACGGAACGGATTATTCGCCTCTGTACCCACATTACGCTGAGCAAATGACAACAGAACTGGGCACCTTTCAAACTAAGATATTTAACCTTGAACAGGCTTTAGAAAGTGGAAATCTAAGCACGGTATACAATGGCCAAAACAGCACCTTTGACGCAAGCGTGTTTGAGGCGACATATACCCCCTTCCTGTGTCCGATCGGACAAGAACTGGACGAAAACGGATACATTTGCGGTGAGTAATAAAATGATATCGTCGATTTTATCAAGAACTATTTTTCGGCCCCGCTTCCATAATCAGTATTTTGCTGATTAGGGCACAATAGACCTTTCTTGTAGCCCCGCCCCTGTTCGATTTCTGTATTACTAGTGATGTTTTGACGTAGCTGTTCTAAATGGAACAGGGGGTTCAATATGTTCGATATGGTGTTCGACATGAAAGGTGTAATTATGAGTCAGCTCGACATGAACTTGCTTAAATGCCTCAGACTTCAGTGTCTTAAACAAAATGTTTTCCTAACAATATTTACCGCAGTAAACTGCCAACCGGGAAGGTACAGGGGGCACAGTGATTTATACTGGACACCTGAGTGCAGGCCATGCCCAAAGGGCTTCTACCAGGATGAACAAGGGAAGGATACATGTATGAAATGTCCAATGGGGACCACGACGTATTCATCCGGAACTCGATATTCATCGTCATGCTACGGTAACAAAATATCAACTTCCTTCAATTTCGAGTTTTCTCTGGTAATTTTCAGCACCAAAAAGCGTAGCTCTGAGAAGGCAAATAAGGGTGATCGTAATATCATCCCTATATCTGGTAAGATATCTGACGAATGAATAGATGTCAACAAAAAGAAGCTATTTCCAAAACAATAGACAGAATGAACCATTATTATGTCGTACGTTTTTATTGCACAGAGCCTTGCCCACCTGGAAGTTTTTCTGAAACTGGCCTTGCGAGCCACAACTGCACGCTCTGTCCTATAGACACATACCAGGCGTCCTCGGAGCAGACATCATGTATTCAGTGTCCAGTAGGAAAAGGAACACGATATCAAGGCGCAACGTCACAAGATCGTTGTGAAAGTACGTAGCTGACAATCATACAAAGTCTTACTTTTACATATCTGTTGTGGTAAGAATCAATATTCCTCTCAAAGCAAAGAACATCCCTGTCTTGTTTCTGACATTAGAATAGCTGTATTTTGCACTAACCGGTTGTACGATTACTTTTCACAGAAAACACATTGTCTAGGTGTAAGATCCTAATAATACACAATAAATAATGTCACTTGCCTGTCTGTATATGTATCAACTCAGATAGAATATTTCTTTGAATTGCAGTCAAATGCCAGAAAGGCCACTTCTCTGAGACAGGGTTCGAGCCATGTACTCCTTGCACCAAAGGGAGTTTTCAAAATAGGACAGGACAGACGGACTGTGTAGACTGTGGGGTGTCGTTAACGACAACCGAGGGTGGCATGACTTCATCCGAACACTGTAGAGGTATGTTCAGAGGCTCAGATCTTAATCAATTTTCATTGGAGTGCACTTTGACAGGTATGTGTAGAATTGAAGTGACGACAGCACTGAAGTTTGTGCTTAATACATGTGTGTGTATATATATATATATACGTATGTCACCACAGTTTGTCCTACAGAGCACATCTACACTTTATATACCACCCAAATATGCTCCCCGAAAGAAAATATGTCAATTGTGTTCCTGATAGACTGGCTTGCTATTTGTACTGGTGTGTGAATGAAATTTGCAACAACTTTTAGGTACACTTCCTTTCAACATCGCTCATTGCCCACAGAACCTTGCCACGAGGGACACTACTTCTTTGCAAGTAGTACCTCTGAAGACGGAGGATGTTTTCCCTGTCCGAAAGGATACTTCCTGCCCCATCCTAGGGACCCGCGAGAAGAGATGAGGCGGTGTCTGAAGTGTCCCTTTGGTCAGACAACAGCCTATGTGGGGGCTACATCCGCATCAGATTGTGGAAGTGAGTATTAAAGATGTTTCTTCAAGACTAGATGGTTTATTATAACCTTGCTAAGGGGTTTTGCCTCATAGAATTTTTGTCAGATATCTGGAATAAACACGTATTGTTGATTTACATCTAGAAATTTGAATTAGTACCGACCTTAGTTACAATCACAGTTCCAACGATTAATACAGGCCAAAGTCAGGGATGTTGACTATAACAGCTTTGCTGACTGCGTGTGGTCATTGGAAGCATTTTCTACTCTACAGTGAGCTGCAGACCGGGCACCCACTCAACGTCGGGCCTTCTGCCCTGCACCCCGTGCAAGAATGGAACCTACCAGCCAGAGGAAGGGATGAAGCACTGCTTAGAGTGTCCAGATGGGACAACAACAATGACGGACGGTGCAACCCAGTGTGCACGTAAGTAAGCCACATAGTTCCATTGTCATGTTGTGGGTTTTATTCTGACTGCTCTATTTAAGAATATTGTTTGACACGTGCCTGTGTAAAAGCAGAGTATACTATGTTGTTGTTGTTGTCCTTGCTTTACGTCTAATATATCGCTAGACGTGGTCACTAGGTGCTCGCTCGTTTTCGCATGGTACAGTTCAGAGTCAAAAAGTCTCTCTAGGTATTTAACTCTTGGTATACTATTGTATAATAAAAAGATTGATACTATATTCTTTCCATGATAGTGAATTGTTCATGTCTTATTATGAATCAGGTGATGTTACAGTTGATACATTGTTTCTTTCTTTACTTTCTCTTACATGTCCAGAGATTCTGGGGCAAACTCCTGAGCTCCAGCCTCGACCAGGCTCTAAACTCAAAAAGGACATCATCGTCTATTTGAGCTGCGGATGTGGCATTGGTGAGTAATGAGACTGGTAATTAATCTCCAAACCAATGTAGAGCCAAACGATCAATTTTTCAGTCAGACAGACAACAGCGGATTTCATCTATCCATGATCTCACCTACAGATTGAGTGCGTCTGATGTGCACATGTTAATCTATGATAGCTACTTTTTTTATCAAACGTGCATGTAAAGTTATGCTCTAGGCATCGATATTTCTGCATTAAATGGCTTAACTTGACATTAACGTCTAATTATATAGCTTCAAGTAGGAAACCGACACGCATCTCCTCATCAGTTATGAAAAACACCTCTTTCTAAGAAGAGAGATTAAAAAAACAGTTTGTCAAAAGTGTTAGTTGTTTCAGTGCAACATGCAGTCTTTTTTCTCTTATGTGTGGTCTGATTACTTTTAAAATGTGCTTTTCTTTATTTGCAGGAATCTTGGTTGCCATTTTCCTGGCGATTAAGAAGAAACTTTATCTTGCTCGACGTGGAAGGGTGTGAAACGTTAGAGCATTAATGGTTTTCATATTGGGATTTTCTACTAGTTTTTATTAATGGTTGGCGACCAATATCACAGACACTGTACGTATTTGTCGGAGCATTGCTTTACCAATCAAGTATACTTGATGAGTGCATATTAATCTGTATATACTAAACACTGCTAAAGTGGGACGAATTTCTGTGATATGTATCAACATTTCCGGAATAACTGTACAAGAATGTGTTCTGTATGCTTATGAATGAAGGAAGGAAGGAACTTTATTGCACGACACTTGCACATGTACATACAATATATGGCAAAGAGAACATAGCAATGAACACAAGAAAACCCAACTATTCTGGAAATTATTACTATTGGACCATGTATGGAACTGCGTATTGGTATAGAGTATGCTAAACATTTCTATTTGACATGGTCTCTTTTTGTAAACCGCTACAAATGTATTGGCCTATGTACGTAGAAGTTGGGTGAGAATGACATATATAAATATGAAATTGTCAGTACTTGTCTTCGGTAAGGGTATACTAGATTTAGTATTGATACTTAATATTATTATACACATTTGTTCCTCATATGAGAAACAAGTTACATACGGTTTCGTAATGTTTTCTCTTGCATATTATTGAATCTCACTTAATATTAAGTCTCTGTATTGAATATACTAGTAGTCTCGAGAATTTGACCAAAATTAAGCAAAATAGGCTTCAGTATTGAACAAATCTCAAGCAAGAGAAATGGACGGGTTCTAGTTCGTTGCCAACAAGAGATTTAAGTTTAAAGGATGCACGAAGAGCTTTTAATCTGATTTGTCTAGTAGCACGATTAAAAGATCCTGATGGAGTAATGTCTATACCTTGATATGTGTAAGAGTCTTTTATGTTTATAGCTTGACTCTGTGTTTGAAAGGGGGGCTCTGTGTGTTGCTTGTACGCCCATTTAGAAAAAAAATCATCACTTTAGTTTTATTCCTGTTGATGGACAGTTTCCATAAGGAGTAAAAATTTTCAAGTCCTTTACGACACTATTTTAAACAAATTTCCGACTTCGATAGGAGCACAAGATCAGAGAAGGCTGTAAACGGGAATATAGTTTAAAATCACGGGATCACATCATGGAGACGTCAGTATACTTGGAAGTTAGTTTACATATTTTTTTGTCTGTTTTATAGCAACCATTCACTGCCAGTGGGTATAACAGTCAGTCAGCAATCAAGCACAGAGTGCTTCGGATACAAACGATTTGACAAATTGAATCAGTCTAACCAGTCTTGTTTGTCCTCTGTGGGGGTCGAACAAACAATGACTGGCAAGTTTGACGCTGTAGAAATTTAATCAACAGCAACTCTTAACTCACAAAGGCGCATTTGCACAACAACACATTAGGTGAAACCTGAAACGATATTTCCTCATTCCTCGAGCACTGCTAGTCACGTCCGATGAAGTAAGGCTCAGCAGTCTTTTCAAGCCTCCGTAGACCACTTGATGACCCTGCCAAGACTGATAACATGTAAACGAAATATTAGATGACACCGGTTACTGTTTTCTATAAAATTCTAGCAGTTAATAGTTAGATTAATAGAGTATTTGTGCATTGTTAAGGGGAAGGCTGGAAGGTGTGGTTATTTAAATATTTTCACCAATTGTCAACAGATAATGGTGTTACGATTTTGCAACAACAAAAATAAAACTGGGTGACCAACAATCACAAATGAATGATAGATCATTATTATTGTAGATGGGTCAGACAAGAACAATTTAGCTCACTCCACAGTCGCCGTTCAGTGGAAAGGGGGCCTAACGAGTACATACTCCGAATCAAGGTCACTGACCTCAACCAAGTGCGTTCTCAATATTTTCTAATTCCAACCATCGGATGGTCGTGGCTCTAAACGCCTTATTCGTAAGGGAAATGACAAAAAACCTCACTGCTTATCTCAACAACGCTGGATCTCCTTTATTTACGCAAATATATATTCTGTACACAGCCCGAAAACAGGACTGGTGAAACTTGAGGCGAAAGTTCCTCATTCCTCGCGACAAATGGGATTAACAGATAACCAACGCAAAGCTTTTAAATTACTGTGTTCAGCAAGCATGAGAAAAAAATCGCTGCCTCGGTTAAAAGTGGAAAGGAATGTAGTACTTCGGCATTCCGACAACAGCGCCTGAAAGTTCAACTGTAATTACCTCCACGAAGCAGGTGATAAATTGGGTAGCTTTGTGTCTGTGTCTGTCCACACGATAACTCAAGAATGCATGGATAGACTGTTTTGATATTAGGTATGTGGCTAGATAAATTTGTGCTCTCTAGTGGCTTGTCCTGGCACTGCGGAAAATGTCTAATTTGTGTGTCTTTTGATCTAAAGACGCTACGGTCACCAAATGTTAGATGAAACTGGAGGGGCTTTCCATTAGAAGTTAAAAGAAGACCTTTGTACATTTAACATCGTCCAGATTACTTTTGGACTTTCCAGAGCACTTTGGAC
>LZCU01072322.1:0-17022 GCA_001663935.1 Asymmetron lucayanum | reverse complement strand
AAAAATTCTCTGGCCATTAAGTTGGCGTCTATTTCTGGAGAAGGAAAACTGACACTCAAAGGAACCATGATTGGGCCGTAGACAGATCGGAGTCAGTGTGAAATTTCTTGACAAATGTGGAATATAAATCACTTGGTCTTTCCAGCTGGACAGCGAGGGGAATAAGGAAAAGTTTTCATTGAATTTGTTGGGTCGTTTTGTAGCAATACTTCCTGTTGTACCTACGTGAGTTAGATATTATTCTTTGTTTTTAAATGGTAAACTTGTACGTGAAACTTTTAGGAATCAAAGAATTAATCAATTACCACAGGACGCTTTTATCAACCCAAGTTCCAACGGTTGGGTCAAAGTTATAGTTGCATAAATCGTGATTGTTCCTTTCCTTTTTTGTATATTTTCAAACTAATGAAGATCAACCACACTTTGTCCTTGTCATTCTATGGTTTCGTCAATATTTTCAAACACAAACTTGTGTAAAACGTGTGTATAGCACACGAGTTGGCTAAAACCTGCTCCCAAGTTTAACATATCCTATGAAAATTGTAAATCCCTCAGAAGCGCTGAATAATTATTCCAAGATGCGCGCACGACTCCCTCATTCCGGTCGGCTAGAGTTACAACTGCTGAAATATTGAAAAGTTAGCGGTAAGGAAAAAAGACTCGACTGTTTGCGAGAATTTCTGGAGCCCCACTCTTCTCAAACATTCTGGTCCAAACATGGCTTGAGTTTACCGCCCACTGGCGCCAAAGTCCTGGAGGAAGTTCTCCCGTTCCAGTTTGTTTATACTCAAGGAATTCCCTCACCATTCCTAACCGACTTGCGTGGCATCTTTTTGACGGAAGATGAACCCTCAGGAATTAAGGGAGTCAGTCTTGAAGATAGTGTGGGGAGGGGGGCGGAGAGAAAGTTTTCCCTGGGCGGAGCCAAGTAAAAACGGGGGCATTTTGTAGCAGCATTCGTGGAGGAATTTGAAGCATTCGTTCCAGAGATTTGTTGCTAGCAAGTTAAGGGGAAACATTCGGGTCTGGCCTTACGACACACCCCTCGCACAGGTGCATGGTTTCAGGTCCCCCAGTTGTAAACTACTCAGCGCAAAACCTCAAGGATAAATAAGCCAGACCGCGTAACGCTACCCAGGCGCAGATTCCCGCGGTCTTAGATCCCGTAACTGTATCTAGAAAGATAAAATCCCAGCAGAAACGTAGTGCTGAAAGGGTGGTGGTTCAAACCCCGCCCACAACTACATGACCGGTCACTCTAAACATCCCGTATATTCTACTAACGCACTGTAGACAGCCGTGAACCATGTTGGTTCAAACACACCATAACTAGCTTGGTGCAATTTACCTGTGCAGCCTGTGTGGCGTTGTGTGCCCTCCCTTCTCTCGCCAGTACTCATTATGCAGAACCCTGCTCAGTACTGCGCTCTCGTCCGTTCAAAACACCGTCCACCACTCTCCAGGAACGCTCGAACGAAATCGACCGAATTCTCTGTACCTTTCACTGAAATGTACAGCCTAATGTTGTCGAAATGAATTGAATTCTAAGCGGAAACGTTAGTCGGAACTAATGCTCCCCGCGCGTGTGTGTGACAGCGCCTATGAATGGAGCAAGCAATTACTTGTCGTCCATAAGATTTATGACCCGCGGTTTTGCCTGTGCGATCCGAACCCTCATTAATCTACAAGCCAGGGCTTCCCCCACTTTTAAAAACACTTCCCCACTAGCTTGTAAACATTGCGTAGGCCTTTTATAGACTGCAAAACTGACCTTTGTACGCTTATCAAGTTGTGAGCTGACAATATTTCGTTTGAGGCGTTTTGTGTGTGTTTAGATCGGTAGTTCGGTGAACCTTGGCGCAGGGTCTGTGTCCACCTCTCACGCCGTGCTCACTGTTAGACAGTTCGGACACGTCTCTCTATCTGAGCCTTGCGCTACATTTTTGACCCCAGAATGAGACCAAACGGGCTCCCTCCGTGAACGTGTGGCCCCCTCGGCTGTCAGAAGATGTATTTCGGGGCTGTGACAAGGTCAGGCCGCCACATAATCAATCTTCCCTCGGCGGCCCCCGTGCTCGCTGCCCCGCCGTGTTTGGCGCAGTAGCTCAAAATGGCCGCCAGTCTCCGCACGGCATCTCCCAGGCTCGCTCCCTCCACAGTTTCACGTCCCAGCGCAACCATGGCAGGACCTAGGGGTAACATTTCTTATTCTTACCTGAAATGTGACTTATGTATGCTCCAAATATTGACCGTCTGGCGGGTCGTTTTGGTCTGTCGCTATACCTTCTCTCTGTATTGTCCTCTTGACAGGTTCTCCGCTTTACCTTTGCCTGACCCCGCGTTAAGTTTTCAGTCTTGTTTTCTTCTCTTCTATACTTCAAATTTTCCCTTGGTACAACCAGCCGTTAGCTGTAGAAAAATATTTACATAATATCTGAGTAAAAAGAATTTGATGTGATCAATTTCTGGTCCATCAGTGGTGCATTTCATGTTATCAAGGATGTTCATTTCCAAAATTTGGTGTCAATTGCGCAAACATTTCCTCGGAGATGTTTTTGCGAATCTTCCCCTTTTGATCTTTGCTTGTTGCCATACAAACTTCAAACCAAATGCTTGTGTATTGACTGACATAACTTGTGGCATTTCCGCAGGTACTTCTCAATTGTTCACTAAACGCATTAATTAGCAAGGGCATTGTGAAGCGATTCGTAACTACTTGTAAAATTTTGTAGGGCTTCCCCCTTCAATCAATTTCATCCCTTTCAACTGCCGTTTTTCTATGAATAATAAAAATAGAAAAAATAGCCAGTCAGTTTCATTGACAAGTTCGTGGCACAAGGTCCCCTCTGCTACTCGTCTCTCTCAAGTAACGTATCTTTTTATTTTGGTTTCATTTTCTTTGTATTGGGTAATTTACTGACCCCAGTATTTCAAGGACATGTCCTTCTAAGCCATTTGCGTGTTTTAGTTCTTTCAGCATACTTCTATGGTTCGGCTTTAGTTACACATCCTTTGGAAGCTCTTTCGAGGCCTTTTGGATTTCACCGAAGAAAGGCCACGGTCGCTTAGCCGAGGGCAATGGCCTTGAAGTACTTAAAAAGTGGGGAAGGGCATTCCTTCATACATCATTTGTTGTCTGAATTTTTCAAATATCAAATTGTAAAAACGTGGTCCCTCGCTCAGATAGTAAGTTCGAAATAATAAAAACTTATTCTGAACTGAACTGATGCTAACTCAAATCAAGATGGCGGCCCTTCTTGTCACAGTTTCAAGTTTTTAATTGCTGTAAAGCTGCAAACTCAGTTACTTTAATTCTTCCTTGTACATTTCGATTACTAGACAAATTGCCTTTCTGAAAATAGTATTTTCCTCCACTGGGAATGTTACGTTAAAGTGATGTTAGTTGTTTTATTATGAAGTACTCCTGAATAAGCGGGATTTTGTGCGCAGTCTGACATTTTCTCGCGTGCCTCTTGTTTCAGACTGAACTTTATTATCACATGAAATCTAATCAAAAGTGCTGTTTACCACTGAAGCAGAAAGTTCCATGAAATGTCCTGACTCCGTCTGGGGACGTGCGAACATTTTCCACCGACAAGCTTGCTTTTCCCTCTGCGCATGCCAAGATCTCATCCAATTTCCATTTTGATGCGCTCCGTTCTCTTCAGTCTGAGCGGTTTCCATTAATACGCGGGCTCGATATTTCTAAGCCTTGTGCTAAAATGTTGCACAGACTGTTGTGTGCAGCTAACCTTTCTGTAACCTTTCCCCACCCGGGGCTACAACACTCCTCTTCTATTGTTCCCTCTCCGCTGCCTCATTGCTGTCCTTTCGTTGACCCCGCCAGCTGAAAAGACCAGTGCAGAAAGAAGCCTTTTTCACCAATGACGTTACCAGGGCTACAAACCGTCAATAGCGGATAGTATTTTCTGTTCTTTTGTCCCGCGCCAGACTGCGGATAGGGTATAGTTATACAGAGCGGTTGCCTCCAACGCGAGCTTGTTTTCGGCTACAAGGCTTGCTCAAGCATAGAAATTGACCCGGAGCGATTTTGTTGGGTTCATCGCGGGGTTATTCTGTAATGATACGTCTGAAGTGAGGACTGGAGAAGTTTTATTTCACTAAAACAAAGGGCCACAATATTGTCCCTGTGTTACACAACACCACACAGTCTGCATGTATCAATTTGGTTTGGTTACAAAACTTCAATATAAAACCTTCACAGAACTAAGGCGGTTCTTTTTTGGCCGTTCAGTTCCTTTGTCTAGCACCAAAACTACTCGTAAATTACCGTCCGCTTCTAGGAACAAAGAACGTTTATCTAAAGCCGTATTTTGCCGCAGTAGGTTGTTATTCTGTGTGCGTGTCCTTCCCAAAAGTACCAAGGTGCCCTGAAAACGTTTAGGATGTAACGACATACTTTGACCGTTGTCGGTACAATTGCAATCAGAACGCCGGCAGTTTCCCCGTCAAGCGAGCCCGCTTATTACCGCCCTCTGCATTGATGGCTGGAATAGAAAGCCTGATATTAAATTGGAAAGCTCCTCTAACTGCTTATCCACTGAAAACTCGTTCAATCTGGCCGTTCCCTAATGCCAGTATTACCCCGCGTTGGACTCATATCTATTCTGCCCTTCTCATGACTGTTGTTTGTGAAATAAGTTGCGCCGAGATTAATCGGGTTGATTTCAATTAGACCCAATCCCGTCAGAGGTCGCTCAAAGGTTATACAGCCCGATAAATTCATTTTTATTGATACGGTCGAACTCGCCAATGAAGTACGATCTTGCTTATCGAAGATTTAAGAACGTTTTGCGATCTTTCTTTACTTCTGTTTAATTGAATGAAATTATTGATTGCAATGGCTCGTAATCGGCAGTCTGTGGGTGGAATTAAATGTATATAAACCCGAGCTTAGCTCAGCAGAAATGGAGCGAGGTTAAAAATCGATATCTGTGGAAGTTTTAATTTTGCGTTGTGCAGTGTGACATTTGAGTGAACTCCCCTGGCTGGTAGATACGGGTCACCAGTAGTTAGAAGACAAGCCAAAACGTTGCTTGTTTGAACGGCAAATACTGTTCCCCGGTCAAAACACCATGTCAATTTCTTGCTGTCCCGGCGGTGTGTTATTTTCACCCCGATGCCCCATCACTATCAACGATTGCTATCACGCTTTTCTTTTAGGCCTTCATTGCTTAAAGTGGCGGGGGAAGCCGGTCCCAGCGCAACTCTATCGATCCAAACTAATGTGATTGGAAGATCCAAGCGCACAGGAGAAATCCTTTGTTCCCTGAGCTTTTGTAGAAGTGAATTTCCAAGTCGGACTCCCGTGTTGTATTCTTCCCTGTCGTAGATTGGAATGCCCGGAAAAGAGCGTTGTTCGCCCCGTTTGCCGTCGATTTAATAATATCCAAAGTTCAGAAGTCGATGCAAGCCTCCCGAGTAGCTAGCTAGCTACGGGAGGAAGCTTATTAAACGTAACATTTGAACTTTGCGTATTCCCCCAGTAGCTCCGAGCAAGTGCTCCGAATTATTAAAAAGCAAGATCGGTGCTCTCTACATTGTCTAGAGGCTTGCCCCAAATTTTTAATTTCCATGGTTATTACCAGCGTTTTGTCGACGTGAAATTATGTGCAGAGCATGTTCGCCTGGGTTAGAGAGAAAACGTGTGCTGCAAAGAGGGCATATCTGCGTGTACAGTTCTTGGCAGATGGCGATTTAGGTGCAAATTTGTGCGCTCTGCTCCCTTTTTGTTTCGCTGATTGAAACGTCAAGTATTAGTGTGTGCATTTTGGTGTTTTTCAGACCCTCCAAATTGTTCGGTAATTTCATCTTATGTTGAAGAAATAAATTATCAGGTTTTGTTTTGGGCCAAATCGATGGAAGTTAAGCCAGGACTTGGCAGAAATTCAGTTAGTGGGCCAGTTTTTGACAGGCGGGCACCCGTAGTGAAAGAGCTCGCTCACTCAAAGGACTTGCCGCTCGCTGGCACCCAATCTGTCATCACAAAACACACGGTTTCTGTCTCTTACGTGACATCTTTCATGTTTATCTCGTTTTTCTTCCATCCGAACGTTTCTGTATATCCTTCCAACTCGGTCCGAGAACGGAGCGTCAGAAAGTTTGGTCTAGAACTCGATATTTCGTTTGTGAAAAGAAATCTGTATAAATAATTATTCCCGTCCTAGCGGACCCTAGCTCCATCCTCTCCAGATTTCTGCCAGGTGCAGCTTCTAAACACGCACAGCCTGCTGCCAATTTCACTTCTTCATTTCATCTTGACATGTGTCAGTTTCACCCCTCGCGGCATGTCAACTTGGCGGGGAAGTTTTTCTTGTATTTTTAGCTTATTTGTAGGAGGAAATCCGCGTGTATTACAGTAACTCCCTCCTAGTTCTGACGTGTTGAAAGGACCAGTTTCCTCTCTAGGATTGATGCGTGCTGTGATGCCCCGATATGTTTCAGTATGTCAACCAATCGAATTTAGACCAAATTGAAGGAGAACTTACATTACACCCTTACTTCTCCATACCTCACATCATTGATCAAAGCGAGAGCTTCTAATTAATAATTTACGTCGCAAGACTATCTTTCACGTGAGCCCCACTCCTAACCAGTTTTGACACGACTTGGCCTCCCTGTATTCTGTGTTTCACATCGGTGTCGTTTTGCAGTCCGCAGAAGGGCATGAGAAATTGTTGTGTCTGAAATCTGGCCTGGTCCCATTATGTTTTGCCATAACATCCGTTGTTGGTCGGTAACTCCATCGCTGGAAAGGCCAAGCAAAAGTAATTAAAGGTGGGGGTCTGGCGAAGACAGACTTGTGTAGATTTCCGTCTGTCATTTATCCGTTACAGCTGTCATTTTCAGCAACAAACTGCTCCTCAAAGCACATCAATTTCACGTGTCAGTTTCCCAAGCCTCCCTGCTAGGATTTTTTCTTTCAGTCCTTTGTGTCCCAGTGCTCTGTTCTACACGACTCTGAATCCCTCCGCTCGAACCTAGCTCGAGGTTACCTAACAGAGATGTTATATCACTACCAACATCTGACTGTTACCTTATTTTGTATTCATATTATGTTTTGAACGACTCCATATCAAAGACTTTCGTAAATAGGATTATAGTGAAGGGACTCTATCCGCCGTTATCAATACATCTATCGCTGGGAGACAGACAGATCCTAGAAGGTCCTCTTTGGGAATGATGCCAGAGCACGTCTCTTTAAACCTCGGAGGTCCGTCCTCCAGATGCTTTGGGGATATAGATATACATCAAATCGCAAAAGCTAACGTAAACACAAAACCAATCTCTCGGAGAATTGTCTAGCGAAAAAGATGAAGAGCATATCACCTAAACCTCAAGCGAGAGGATGGCAGCTTTGTGGTTGTTATCTGAAGGTAGCATGCACGCCAAGCCAAATAAATAGGAATTAGAGACGGCTGAGGGGTTGGTCTGTGGGGATGTCGTTTGCCATTACGGAGGTTCGTGACCCTGGTTTGATATCAGAAGTTTTTATGAAGTAAAGAAGCCGCGGTGTAATTGACAGAAAGGACGATCGCTTCAGACCAGGATTAGGTTCGTAGAGCCAAGGATACCCTGTCCTCTCGAATTTCACTTGGCCAGAGCCTCTCTGAGTAACCAGGATCAAATGAGGAATGCCTGGAGTACGAAATAACGACCCAACCTTCACCTACACATTTTCTACCAAGTAACACAATATCGGAAGCAATTTTCCCACACGTTTGACCCATTTTGCCTTGTTTTCATTAATTTGTTGTTGTGATGATTGTATAGTTGGGGGTTCGTTTTGTTTCGTTGATGTTATCTTTTATTAATTAAGTTGTAAAATGATAATTCAGATTTAATGTAACCCTCTCCAAGAGGGTGTTTCCTTAAATAATTGATGGCACAGAAGTCAAGAACTCTACACGGTGATACATCTCAGTGTTATTATATTGTCACTTACTTTTTAACCTTTCCTCTGTTTTCAGGGCTACCATTGGTCAAAAGCGGTCATGTGACGCCGGGGTGCCAATGTTATTTGATAAGAGTGTCAAGACCTTGTCACAAAGAAATAAATTTCTACAAAACAACGCGATGCAAAAATCACCTTACTACGAAACAACATCGCAACAACTTTACAACGGCTACAGCTATAGTAATGGTGAGAGGTTTGGCTATGAGGGTGGTGGTGACAGCGGCTATGGGCCCGGGGACCTTACACAGGAGTTCGGCCCGTCGTGTTCGGTTCGGAAGCCGTCGGGTGGACCCGGCGGGGGGACGGGCGATGTTAGCCCGACCTGTATGAAGGCAAACCAACCCAGCACCGACACGGGATGCACCACGCCACAATCCGCCAGCAACGCTTCCATCCTAGCTAACACTAAGATCTACCCATGGATGAAGGAATCCCGCCAAAATTCGAAACAGCGCCAGCCCAATCTATCAGGTACGCTGACAGCACAAATTTATTGGCAATGAGAGAATAAATTGAAGCTGCTACGCTAGGCGAGGTGGATGTAAAGTCGAAAAGATACATCAAACACAGTGAAGAATCGCTAGCTGTTATATCAAACGCCTTGTCACTTCATCTGTTCAAATGTGCCGCTGGGCACAGCACGCCTGCCCCTGTAAACTTCTATTTTCATTATTAATAACATTAGATGAATTTTATAGAGCTAGCCTGTGATATGCCCGAGTTCATGGGACGATTACTTCCTGATTAGTGGTAGTCCCTCTTCTGGGGTAATGTTGACAAATTGTTCAACGTACAACGTCAGCCAAGTATTAGTAGCTGACAGCACACTCGTAAATCAAATCTAGGGGAAGTGACTTCCGTGATAGGCCCGCCAAATTTCAACTTTTCTTAGGCGCCCGTTTTCGGTACAACAAAAACAAAATCTTTGCGAGAACAAGGAAAGCGTGCGTGTGTTTCTGTTTGGGTTGTAGAATGGATTTTTAGCGTGAGTTTTTCACTTGTTGTGGGAGTTTTGTGAAGTGACATCGGCTTGAAAGATTTGATGGATTGGCGAGGGCGGGCTGTCTTGCTGTGATGCGGGACATGCTTAGTTGTGGAGGTCACTAAATGTGGATGTTTTTTCTTCCCCGTTCTCAGTTGGAACGACCGAGGCCAGCGAGTCCCCGGGCCTGGGCGGCGCGGCAGGGAAGAGAGCCCGCACGGCCTACACCAGCGCACAGCTCGTCGAGTTGGAGAAGGAGTTTCACTTCAACCGCTACCTGTGTCGGCCACGGCGGGTGGAGATGGCCGCCATGCTCAACCTCACGGAGCGGCAAATCAAGATTTGGTTCCAGAACCGGCGCATGAAGTATAAGAAGGAACAGAAGATAAAGGGCGGGGGTGGTGGGGGAGGCAGCGGGGGCATGAACAGCCCTTCCCCGCCCGTCACCACCACACCTCCCGGGCCCAACCCCCTGCCCCATCCCAGCACCCAGCCGAGCTTGAGTCAGAGTTCCAACCTTCCCAACCACATGAGCATGATGAGTTCCTTACAGACTCAGCCGGGCTACAGTCAGTACCCCCCGCCACATCTGAACCACAGTCTACCTCACCCGGCCCCGCCGCCGCACAGTGTCGGGCCCACCATGCCCGGCCCGGTCTCTCCGCAATGTTACCAGGCCAACCACTCTCCCTGTCCGCCGACATCGGCTCCCCACCCCGTCCCCATGGGGAACCACGTCCCCCACCCACGCCAGGGACCCCCGCACATGACCAACGGGCTCCCCGCCTCCCCTCTCGAGGTAGTGAGTCAGCGGCAGTACACGCCTCCAGCGCCGGGACCGTCCCCGACAGGCCCCGGGCCGGGTCCCACGCACCACGGTCTGCCGGGCCTGACGAACTCGTACCCGGAGTGTCCTCCGCACCACACCGACCTACCTCATCTGCAGTACTCTACCCCCAGCCCAGCTATGTCCGTGGTTAATATGAACTATTGTGTTAACGTGCACACTCAGGGAAGTCGACTTAACAGTGCACCCAAACTGACTCACTTGTAGCCACT
This sequence comes from Asymmetron lucayanum, assembly GCA_001663935.1. Taxonomy (NCBI): domain Eukaryota; kingdom Metazoa; phylum Chordata; class Leptocardii; order Amphioxiformes; family Branchiostomatidae; genus Asymmetron; species Asymmetron lucayanum. The sequence continues at coordinate 7,003 of LZCU01072322.1, read as the reverse complement.
GGGCACGGGCGATGGGAACATGACACACATTTCTCTTAGGAAAACATCATCTCTTATCGTCAACCAAAAACACAGAATCAGATTTTTCCCCCATCAAATTATCGAAACTTCCTTCCACCAAAACCGATTATGACAGATCAACTCTTTAAAAAAGTCATGTCGTCCAAACGCCCCAGGAAACGTTGATGTAAGAAAGACGCAGTGAATATTTATACGGAGAATTTGTATATTTTCCGCACGGAGTTTAGACACGGAAGTCCGAAATGTCATTGCAATGATCGACTACTGTTGTCATCAATTCTCAAAAATCTTCTCGCTTTCCTAGCTGTGAATATAGCATTTAACTCTTAACTAGTATATTCCTTCAATATTCCTTGCCGTCCTGTTGTAGTTAGCTAGAGAGAGAAACGATGTATTTATGTAGCTAGTTTTGTCCGTAATTTATTCGAAACAATAAATGAAGTATTCGTTACGAGGATGAAATTGTTAGGGAAAATATAAGAAGTGACAGTTTCATCCATTGGCGATTTACGTACTTTGATGTTGCTGTATATGTAGAATTTTAGGAAAATAAAAGTGGGGTAGCATTCCTTTATGTGGTAATTGTGACAGTTTCGTATTTATGTGCAAAGAAAGGTAAAAAAATCAACAGTGCAACAAAACTTGCTATCTTCGCACGAATATTTCGGGTGTTGACGTTTGCAATGTACCCCTTGTGTTCGTACATAGCATAGATTTGACCCGACCCGTTCTTTCCGCTCTTTATTTGTGTGGGTTCGGCGGATGTCATAGCTCCGTTGACATTAGGGTTGCTCTCTCCTTGAAAACCCGAAACAAACACAGACAAAATCCTTCCTGGAAAATCTCGCTATGAAAGTGGCAGCATGCGTTGATTTCAATAATATACATACACTCCAGTATGTTCTAAACAGAAGCGCTGTCAATTTTCAGAACGTGTCAATTTTGACCCTTGAGGAAACCGATCTCCAATCGCTCAGTCTGACTATAACACGGGTAACCAGGAGAGAGCACTCGTGTCAACGTCACAACTACTCAGTTCACATTACAACCAACTGTCTTGGAGAACTTGTACGAAACTGTGAAATTAAAACAGAATAACGTGAATATATTGCCCACCAATCGTCTGCTATTTATGTGCATTAATTTTCTCCGCTATAGAGGGGGAGGGAACTTCGCAACCTGCTCTTTTACACACGAGAAAATTAAATTTTCTTCGCTTAAACAAAAGTTACTTACAGGGAAGTTACTACCGTTACCTCCAGACACATGACTAAAGTCAGCATGGGAGGTTTTTGTTAAGGAGTGGGGGTGCGAGTAGAAAGAAAAGAAACTACAAAACCAAGGTATTGGGTTTACTACAAGGAATTTTATTCACAATATCACATCCTTTGCGTTACCTTCGACTTTTCACCCGAATTCTTGGGAAATCGCTAGCAGCAAGAGCCCTTTCTCCAACCTCAATGAGGGATTCTGTAATGAAAAAAGAAAAAAATGTTGTAAGACAAAATCAACAAGCAACAAAGTGAAAGAGGCAGTAATGTAATGAACAAGAATAAGAAGTATAGGCACAAGCAATGCAAGTATACACAAATATTAAACATACACAGTATGTAACACCTTAATAGTTAATTTGACCTTTCTAAGTTCTTCTCTCTCGTCCTGTGTATACTGTTCTTGTGAAGAGGAACATTGTGTTAATGCCTCGGACCGTACGGGTAGGAGAACTATCCTTTCTTCTCGGCTACAAAGCTCGACTATAATTGTAGGGGTCCGCCATCCCGATATTCATACAGAGGGTCAAACTAGGGACAAATTTTGAATAATGTCCTGGCGTCAGAGTGGTTAAATGTAAAATATTATGACATCGCGTTGGATTTGAGCCATACTATACTGCCAGTATATTCCAGTGGTAAATGTGTTGCGTATGTTTGAAGGAAGGCGTAGGAAAGGGAGTATAGGGAAGAGAAATAGGCTAAAATGCAGGCTGAAACACTCCGTTTTCTCCTTGTGATCCGTCTTATAGCTGTCTTGTCACAATCCACTCGCCAAGCCGACAAGATTGATGAGGGCGTGCGCAGACAGCCCACAATCAACACAATTCGGGGGGTTAGTGCCAATATTTCGTTTAATTTTCCCTTAATTTTCCCTCAAACGTTACTGAAATGGGTGCAAAAAAATCCAGCCGTCGTTTAGAAACAAGCCCCGTGTCGATTTCGTCCCCTTCCTCATTTAGGGTCATGTAGATTTCGATCCAAGCCGTAACAAGGCGGCAAATAAGTTCTCATAACAGATTAATATTTCGGACACTGGACCAAAGGATTTCATTATAGAATTCTTCAAGACTTATTAGACCAAATAATGACACAATCATGGGTTGGCCGGACTGGCCTGAACGGTCCAGTGGAAACTGACCGCACTGATTCTGATTAACCTAGTCCGAAATCTACAGCAAGAACAAAATCGAACAACGGTCGTTTTCTGTGTCAGGAAATATCCAGTAATTTGTAGGGGTTGAGCAGAAGTATCACTCTAATTCCTTCGACCCGCGAAAGCTTTTTAAATAGTTCCAGTCGGGAATTCCGTATTCAATTGTGTCAGCTAACTATTGTAAGTTATACACATACAACTAGGATCTATTTCGTGCACTCTGTTCCGGAAAACTTGGAAGATTATCACAATGTAAATTTCGATGACTAGAAATCTTAAGAAATCTAGAGCGTAGTTTAAAGGAGGCCGTTTGCGGTTACTTTAGTATACTCTTCTCTACTCGATCTAAAATGGCGCCTGTCGTGTTTTCAATTTTATGTACCCACTACTAGTACCAACCCTGTTATCGTCCTTCATAAAACACACTAGGAGGGTTCACAAAATCGATATGGCTTTTTACCGGGGCTTGGACTCACAGAAAAGTAATCCTACAGCCCTTCATTACTGAAGCCATGTTGGGGGAAATTAAGGGCTCCAAATGTTGTGTGATGAGGCAACCAGGGAATGTAGCCGTTCCGTAAGTGCGTTTGACAGGAATGATCGAACACTCCTGGCTACTTCCAACCGCCGCATGTAAAATAGTCGTGTGTGTTTTTTTCCCCTGCACGAATTTTTGCCACACATTGTTGCTATGATCGCAGATTGTGTTTCTGTCGTCCCATACTTTCAAGTCTGGTCAAACCCAAACAATATCTAAAATAGAACCGTTACTTCGGACCGAATTTTTAAGAGGAGAAAAATGTTGTAACAACTGCGGGGTGACATTACAGATAGTCGTGTGTTAGGGCCTAAATTGTGACATTATTTTTCACGTACAATTTTGTTTCAGACGTACTAAAATTAGGAGTTACGCCTCGCTCTTATTTCATCATGTACACATTTAAACGGTTGGGAGATTTCATTAAGGTAAAGAACCACCACAAGCAATGGCAAGCAAGCAAACGGACGAACTATTCAACTGACGCGTTTTGCTGTCAAATTGTTCGGTGCACATATTCGTTGGCAGCGGCCTAGAAAAAGTGGGTAGGCTCGGTAAATAACAACTTATTTTTGTCGCCAGACTCCGTCCGTAGGTTTAAGGTAGTCAAGCGTGTCTTTCCAGGTTTTGAGACGGTCTAACGCTTGATGCTTACACAGTCTCGACTATTTCCTGTACTTGTGAAGAGAGGTCCAGCGTACCAACGCAACAACAGCCTTCTTAAATATGCACAAATATATCTCTTCCCCATATCCTTCATTATCACCTTCCTTCTTGTATCGGTAACCGAACACACAGTCTCCCATACACATAGGCTCCATCTGCAGAGATTCGGGACTCAATTTTGTGCCAGAAATTTGATTAAATCTGCAGCGGCCTGAATATATTCAAATGTGAACTCTGGGTGACCCCGAGGTTTGCTGACAGGGAAGGAGAACCGGTTACCGACAAACAACAAGACGCATGTCGCGACCTTTTCTTTCTTCCCGTCTGTAGAACAAACTTGGGTGATTTGGCCCGAACGAAAAGGTTTCCCTGTTGGTTTTCTCCGCGGCAGATGGAGATGTAAGGGCTTTCTTTCCCCATCGATTTTTGCAGGTCCCAATCGTTGGAAATGCCTGGCGAGGAATTTCTGAACCGTCTCGCCTGTAGCATTTCCCGCCATAACGTCCCAAGCCGACCACATTGTACGATTTTCAACTGGGAAATCAAATAGAGGTCCACTAGGGTGCATGTTCTACAGGGAACTGAACAGGGATCATACAGGGAGGCCTTACCTGGAGACTGGGCTCTTGGAGCGCCGTGCAAGCTGCCGCCGTTCCCCCTTGGCACCCGGGCTGCATTTGATGCCTTTCGCAGCACTTGTAAGCAATGGAGACCAAGCTTTGACATGACAGCTGCTCTGACAAACTTGAGGTTCTTGATAAAAGCCACCAGCACACTAACCGTGCGGCCGGCCCGTTCAAAAACCTCACCTACAATAAAGAACCACAAATCTACAACGCTCTATATCCCCCGCCTCTCTCGTGACTTTGAGATTTATTTGACTCTCGCGTTAATGACTTTTGTCCAATTTACCTGTCAGGTTTGGGGTACAGAATGATTGGTGAGGTGCGACCGTTTGTATTGACAAGTTGCCATGTATGTGATGACCTCAAAACATCCAACAATCCATTCAAAATCCACTCTTCATGCGCCTTTTGTTAGCTTTCCCTGATTCTTATCGACTTAAAGCAAACAGTCAGCATTTGCTTTAGAGTCCTCCGGTGAGTAGAGTGATATTTCGGCTTCACTTTCAGTGGGAGGGGACATTTCTTACAGATGTAGGGGTCACAACAACGCATTTCTCACTTACTCTGGACTCCCTAGACGAGCTCCCATTGGTCAGATCAGATCACGTGATCACTCAACTGTCAGCTCCCCTCTTGCTGACGAGTGGTGATGTATCATACGACGCCCCGGGTGAGAACTATCCGAAATAAGAACCAAAGTGGCCAGAAACTTTATTGCATTATCCCGTACTTGTGGGATTCTGGACTTGAATCTCTGAAGGATGGATATTCCGCGGGAGAGCGGGTTTATAAATTCGTACCCTTCCCTGGAAGAATTCATGAGTTGTCTACCTATCAATGGAGAGTTTCTCAGGCCATCAATCACCGAGACGACGGCTGAAGACGGGGGCTCGTGGCCGGCTCTCCACCCCACAACTTGCCTGGAGTTGAACTCTGACCTCTCCTCGACAGCACAGCCCGCCAGCATCGCCGACTTCCCCTGGGTCAAACTCAAAAAACCCACCCGTCTGCAACCAACTAGCACCAACTCTTCAGGTAGAAATACATTTCTGGTCTTTAAACGTTTTACCTAGCTCCAGTTTTCGTTTAACTTTTTTTCTTTCGACATATTTGACAGCGAGGGTTGACCCCACACTAAACCTTTTATCAATCTTGACGCCAAGTGTTGAAAGATTTTACCCTCCGTAAAAGGTAATGGTGCTGGCTGTTGTGTTCTGTTGATCAAGTGCGTTTTCGGAACTTGGAATAGCGACAGATGTTGGAATAAAAGCGGCCATGTGGGTTGGTTTATCACTAACTCAAGCATATGTCCTGCCGGGTTCGATTTCCAAAAACATTTTCTAAGACTCACGACGGATACATTCGATACATTATTTTCCTTACACAAGTTACAGGTAGATCTAGTCGTAGCTTGATCGCACTTGACATAGACAAAGAAGTTTATAGACTGACTTTATTGTTTGAACTGTTGTTTTTTGTCGTAGAATCTTTCGACGCAGGTTCATCAGTCAACAAAGTGCCCAATTCTCGACGGTTGCGCACGATTTTCACAAACACTCAACTTTTGGAGTTGGAAAAGGAGTTCCACTACAACAAATACGTCTGCAAACCGCGCCGAAAGGAAATCGCTACTTTCTTGGACTTGGACGAGCGGCAGGTGAAGATTTGGTTCCAGAACAGGCGGATGCGGCAGAAAAGGCGAGACACGAAGAGTGAGGTTCGGGATCTGCGGACTGGCGCTGAGCCGGCAGATGGGGAGCGGGAGGTGGAGGGCTCCCCGGGCGGGGGGACAGTGGCAGGGCCCCGGCCCCAGGGGTGACAGGGCCTCGGCCCCAGGGGTGACAGGGCCCGGGGGACGGGCAGGAACCAGATGGACTGACCACTATACCCTATCAGCTGTATACCTATCTATGTAACTTTTTTATTGATTTCTCAAAGTATTATGAAGCCAGTATTTTAGTGTACTGCATTTTATATTTCAAAAGTTGATGGTAAAAGTTTTAGTGTATAGAATATATATACTGTAGTTTATATACTGTAGTTAATATAGTTTAAACAAGGACATTATATATAATGTCCTTGGTTTAAATAAGTTTAAACGTTTATTTTATTATAGCATCATTTTCATTTGTTTCATGCTCCACTGTTCAAAAGTTAAACTTCTGGTTACAAAATGTGACTTATTATTGTAACTTATTGTAACATATACTATTCGGCATGTCCTTATACTTTTGTGGGCGAAGCAAACAAGCCCAGAGGTCGTATCTGCAATATTATAAAAGGTCATATTCAACATTCAGAATTGCGTCATAGATCTATTCAACATTCAGAACTGCCGCAAAAGTAGAGTCGCAGTGATTATATAATTTAAGGATATTTTAGCATATTTTAGTTAAAGTCTTAATGTTACTGTTAGCGTTATCTAACCTGGCTACTGGTATTGGCTTTTAATGGCTTGATGTTATGTATATACCTTAATGTTCGTATAATTTACCTGTGCGGTACAGCTTTCTCATATTTTTAGAAAGCCTTGGGGCAATATTTCTATTATTCATAAGTTATCATTCCATGATTGCCTGCAGTATTGGCTGTGTTGGTAATAGGTACTTAGCTAGTGTGTCTTACCTTTTACCTAACGCGTTCCACCTGTCCAAACTCCATGTACAACGTTGTTTCCTAAACCCTTAATGCACACACCTGCTGTGTGAACTTCTATCCACCTGTT